>BDDC01000129.1:86900-104582 GCA_001662425.1 Chlamydomonas sphaeroides | reverse complement strand
CTCAACCCTCCCAAGGCCGTCATCAAATCCTCTCGCGGTTTCGGCCGACTTGTCATCCCTCCGGTGCAGGCATGCCCGCTGCGAGGGTCCGCTGCGTGCGCAGTGCGCGGCGACCTGGGCGGCGGTAGCGCCGTTGGGGCTGTTACAGGCTGGAGCTGTTTGGGCGTACGGGCTGTAACGCGAGAACGCAGAGCGGCGAGAGAAGTGCGGGGCCGTGGGGACGGGCCGCTCCATGGCAGGTCGTGGGCGTTGGCGTACCTAGGTGTCTTACAGGACAGCCTCGCAACAGTGCCAGCCCCAGCCCCTGTCAGCAATGCCAGCCCCTGTCAGCAGTGCCAGTCCCAGCCCCTGCCAACAGCGCCAGCTCCAGCCCCTGTCAACAGCGGCTGGCTTGCAGCGTGCGGCTGGCAGCACGGCCAGCAGGAGGCGCGCACGACAGCCCACGCGAGCTGCCCCGCGCCCCGGGGCGCCACACGGCCCGGCATACGCACAAGAGCTACCGCAAAGACGGACGAACAAAGCCGCAACAGCCACCGCGCCGGAACACGTGACTCCTGTTAACCTTGATTATGTCGAAGCCGCCGCGCAGTGCCCCGTCGCACGCATCCCAACCACGGCACCAGCCACACGCAAGAAAGACGTACCGCCGTGTGATTAGGGGGCGCGCACGCGGCAGAAGCCGGCGCTCACCAGGAGAGGCCATGACGGAAGCAGCTGGTAATGACCACACCGCTTCAGTACAACCCCAGCTGCAGCGGCCGCAATATCCCTGCTCACTCATCTTATTTAGGGGCGCTTCCGGTGGACCGATCCGCGCCCAGCAGCAGGGCAGCTGTTGAGCAGGACGCCGAGCAACTCACCCACGCCCGCGGGACTACGCTCGACATGGCGCGTCCAGCGCACGCAAGCGGCCCCACACAACAGAATGACACGTCCCTGGGCGGCCGTAACTCGGCGGGTGCAACGCAGGCACAATTGACTTCCAGCTGGCGGTATTATGAAAGCACGCACACAATGGGGCAGGCTTCCGGGCGAGTTGACGCCCGGCAGTGCCGGTGCACGAACGCGTCTCCACCCTCAAGGCAGGGCCCTGTCGCTGGAGGGCACCGCGCGCCACTACCGCGGAGCACGCCGGCTGCCTGACATGGGTATAACCTCCACTCCTCCCAAATGCGCTTCCCAGTAGCCACACGCGCCCTGCAGAGCAGGTGCCTATCAGCCGTGTTGGGAGCCTGAGCGCTACTGGCCGCCATGGCGTGACGCGGTTGGGTGCAGGGCTCCCTCAGCGCAGGGCCATCACCGTTGGCCACGCCGCAGGGCCGTCCAGCTTGGCCACGCTGCCATGAGCCGACACGATAGGCCCCAACAACCCACACTCTGGCCCTCGCGACGTCGTTCTCTACACATTCATCAAAACACGCACACCAGCCCTCGCGACTCCCACAACTAGCAGCCCGCCCGCGCCGTCAGCGCCGTCGCAGCACCGTCATTCCTGCCACGCGAGCACACCCGGCAGTGCACGAGCAGGCTTCTAACGGGCCTGGGACCCACGCCTCAGGGCACCAAAGCAGCCTCGGCCCGTGGTGGGCATAGCTCACGACCACACCGCGGGCCGACAGTGCATGCGCTCAAGCAGTGATGAGAGTGCTGGCAATGCAGAAAACACGATGTTACGAAACCCCAATAAAGGTGAGCGCCTGGCGGGAAGCGCTCGCTCGCCCGGGCGCCAGCGCTGGCACGCCGGATGCCCGCGTGCTCAACCAGGCGGCCCCACATCGCGTTGCGCAGCAGGAGCTCAGCCGTTGCCGCGATGCGCTCGCTTTAAAAAATAAGAACTACGCGCCGTCACCGCGGCCGCGACACGGCGCGAGGAATGCCAGCATGCTAGCACGGGGGCGGCCGCGCCGCCGCTGCGGCTCTAGCTGCTGTAGCCTGCTCGTCCCATCCATCGCCCCCCGGGTCACAGGGGCGGCGCAGGGAGCGGCAGGAGGCGCGGCGCACCCCTCACAGCTCAGCCCCTGCAACTGCCCGCCACCGCTAGCCAGCCGCCGCGCCGCCGCCGCCGCCGCCGCAGGCATAGGTAACCCCCAGCGCCCAGCCGCGCACAGCTCACAGCTCACCAGCCGCGTCCGCGGCCGCCAGCAAGCCCTCACGACGCAGCCTCTCGGTGCCTGCGCCGGCGCGTGCCGCCCGCAGCAGCGGCGGCAGGAACCTGGCGTAGATCTGCAGCTCCCACGCCAGCAGCACCAGCAGCGCCAGCAGCACCAGCACCAGGCCCCGCTGCAGCAAGCCGCCCAGCAACGCCCAGAAGCGGACCTCGCTGCGACAGGCCGCCGGCGGCGCTGATCCAGCCGCCAGGGGCTCGGAGCCGCCGCCAGCGACGGCCGAAGACGACGCCCCGTCAGCAGCGCCGGCCTGCGCCGCGCACGACGCGGCGCCGGGGGCCCGCTGCGGCCGGCCTCGGTGCCGCAGCCCCACGCCTGGCACCGCCGCCTGGCTGGCGGCGCTGGGCCCCGCGCCCTCCTCGCCCGCCGGCTCGCTCGGCCCTGTCTCCGCCGGCGGCTCCAGCGGCTCCGGCGTCTGCGCCCGAACGCGGGTCAGGAAGTACGTCCGCGAGCCCTTCTCCAGCACGTACGCCAGCACCGTGGGCAGCACGCAGCCTGCGGGGAAGGGCCGCGAGATGGGGGTCCCCGGCCTGGGCGTGAGCAGGCTGGGCAGCCGCGGTGCTGCCGCATGGCCTGCGAGCCAGGCAGGCAACCCAAACTGCGCTGCGTGGGTTGAGGTGCACTGTAGATGAGCGCTCCAGTCGCATGCGTCCGCTCGACAGATCCGCTGCAGGTGCAGCGGACACACTCAAGCGCAGCTGCGTGGCCCGGTGGCGCACGGCGGCCCATGCCTTGGGAGTCAGCACGTCATATGTGCGGTGAACACCTTACACCGGAGTTGCGACAGGGCTCATGATACGCCTCATGTCGCGCACCTATGAGCAGCTGCACCAGGCTCACGGTCGCCCAGCACACGCCCTCGTCGCCCGCCGCCTCGGGCAGCGACACCGCGGGCGGGTCGCCGCCGGCGGCCAGGCCGCGGCCAGAGCCCGGCTGCACCACGGGCGCGCCCGCCGCTATGGCAGAGGAGGGCGCCTGGGGGGCGGCCAGGGCGGCCGAGCGAGGCCGCAAACGCAGCACGTGAGGACAGGAGCTGGAGCTGCCAGCTGCAGTGCACTCATTGCCGCTGGGCGCTTGTAGGCGCCGAATGGCGCCCGGCCACAGCCCGGCCCCGGTCTGCACGCCTGTCGACGTTGGCTACCAAAGCTGGCGCGGGCTGGGGGACGCAAGCTGGGGTATCAAAGGATGCTCGCGGGCTGTGCCGGCGGTCCCGCCGGCGCCCCCAGGTGACGAGTTCATCCCCATTGCCGTGGCCGCGGGCCAGCCTCTGACCGCCGGCAACACCCCCCAGGGCGCACCTGCAGCACCAGCAGCCACCGCAGCTGCCCGGCGGCGGAGACCACGCAGCGCAGAGTGCGCCACACGGAGCGGACCTGGGGAGGAGGGGGCGCCGTGAGGGGTGCAACAGCCGGTGGCGGTGGCGTGAGCTGGCCGCTTGCGCGCTGCGCGCGGGTCCATGCGGTGCACAACAGCCCGTGCGGCGCCACGGGTGCAACGGCAGGCAGCTCCAGCCCCACCACTCCCGCTCCCGCTCCCACCCCAACCCCAACCCCAGCTCGCACCAGCGCCGCGCCTCGCTCGTTCTGCAGGATGACGGAGCAGGCGTGAGGCGCCAGGCGGTGCGAGAATGCGGCCGCAGCCAGGGCCTGGGTGGGGTGGCGGGCGGGGCGTTGTGCGCGGCAGGCGTCGCAAGCGTCGGCGATCGTGAGGTCTGGCCGGCGGCTGGCAGCCCCGTGCAGCGCGCAACCAGGCATGGCAGGAGCAGAGGTGCTGTGGCTCATGTGCCAATGCATGCTGTGCACAGATCTTGTGCATAGATGTTGTGCATCAGTGTGAATCAACGCATCACGGTGTGTGACCCGACAGCGCCCCTGCGGCGCAGCGCGCACCTGGTACGGCAGGTGCATGGCCAGCGGCAGCGGCCAGCCCAGCGACGCCCAGTTGAGGCAGCCCGCGCCCGAGGTGAGCACGAGGTGCGTTGCAAAGGTGCCTGCGGCGGCCAGGGGAGCGGGAGGAAGGGGAGTCAGTAAGCAAGGATGGACCCAGGCGCCGGGTGGGGTCAGCCGACGCTGCCGGCTCCAGCCCCGCCTGCCCTGCTGTGGCATGTTGCGCCCCATTGCTACGTTCCCTTGGCCCCGCCCCTCCCGCTGCTCCGCTCCACCACCGCCCCTGGCGTCCCGCCACCACGCCTGCCGTCCTCGCTGCCGCCGCTTGCCGCCCCCCCTGCACCCCGCCCCCCGCTCCATCAGTGCGGGGCACTCACCCAGCGAGCGCACCGGGACCGGCGGCGACCAGTTGGGTATGCCCGCCACCACGCTGACATCTACCAGCGCGCGGAACAGCAGCTGGCGGGGGCAGCAGGGCGTGGCGGAGGTCGGCGGGACGGCGGGGCGGCGGGGAAGGCATGGGGTGGGCAGCCCCGGCGAGGGTTGGGCAAGACAAGGGAGGGGGAAGGGGCCGGCGGGAGTCGGACCCCACCCCGACCCCGCCCTGGGCTACGTCCACCGCACCCTGCTCCACCAGGACTGGATCACCCCTCGTATGCCACGCCCAAAACAGGCATGTGAGGCTAGGGTGGGCCATGCTCATAGGGCCCACGTGGCCGCACCTGCAGGCTGTGGCGGTGCGCCTCGTACAGCGGCCAGGGCAGCAGCAGGTTGACCGCCAGGTTGGCGAAGCACACCTGGCAGGGGCAGGGGGCGGGGCGGCAGGGGCAGGGGGCGGGGCGGCAGGGGCATGTGTGGTGGGTGTCAGGGTGCATGTGGGGTGTGGGGCACGGGATGCGGCCAGGCGCAGGCGAGGCAGGGAATGCCGGGAGAGGAGCGGCGTGGGGAGGGGCGACGTACCGCGGGGTAGAGGAAGTTGGCGAAGTGCGGCTGAATGGAGGGCAGCAGCAGCGGCTGCAGCAGGAAGAAGGCCGACGCGATGGCGGTCTGCGCTGCGAGATACCGGGTGTCGAGGGCGCGGAAGAAGGCGCGCAGCCTGCGGTGTTGGGGATGGCGCGTCGGGGAGATGGGCCGACCGCGGTACGTACATCGGGGTGACGCCAAGGGCTGACTCGTGTCACGTCGTGACGCACTGCCATGTAAAGGACCTCTGCGGCTTCGCCATCGAGCACTGCCCGCGCGAAATGACCGAACGGCGCAGCGCTCGACGCTGATGTACGATATGCTACACCGTGCGAGCACCATGCGTACCTGTACCCGCGGTACTCGGCCTCGAGCCGCGAGTCGTTGAACGCGAGCGTTAATGGGTGGACAAGCGGCGTCAGATTTGGCTGCCGCATGTTACAGCGCTCTATGCCACACACTCGAGAGTAGTCGCGGTGCTTGCCGCTACCCGGCGGGGTGAAGCGCCATGGTTGGCAAGCCGATGCGAACTCGGCGTTGCACTCGCTGGCCTATGCTGGTGTGACAGCAGATCGTGTGGTCGCGGGTTTGCACGATTGGCGCAAGCTGCAGCTCCGTGACTTCCCACGAACACCGTGACCTTCCCCGCACTGCGTGCCCGCACCCCCGCCCTTTCCCGCCCCGCCCTTTCTCCCCCCGCGTCGACGCGGAAGCGGAAGCTAGGCCGTCCAGCTAGCGCTCTACTCCTTCGTCAACCACGTCTCGATGACTTGCAAGCTGTTACGCGCCGTCCACTCCCCCCTCTCGCGCCAGCGCCCTGGCCGCCTGGTTGCGAGGCGGCGCCGGGCGGGCGCCCCCAGGCTGGTTGCCAGCTGCTGCTGGAGAAGATCGCCAAGCTGGGCCTTAAGCCCCATCGCCACCGCCGGGCCCCTCCCCGCTCCCCACTAACCTGTGCCGCCCGTACGCCCGCCTGTAAGTAACAGAAGATGGTGGAGCGCTCGTAGATAGCCGAGGGTCGCGGACGTGTGCGTCCTCCGTCCATGCCCGTCTGCTGGGTCCTTCAAGCGCACTTAACGACTAAGCGTCGTTGTGCTGCTGGCTCGCTAGACTCCCCGACGGCATATCCTGCCGTTCTGCTCGTCCTACGCCTCCCAAGACGCAAATACGCTGCTACTTGCAAGAACACGCACGCACACAGCTTGAACAGCATAACATATGCGCTCCTGCTAACAGGCGGCGCTGTGATGCTGACGCCGGTGTGGCACGCACGTCAAGCCCGCTCAGTGCCAGTGCCGCGCGCCAGCGCTGCGGCCATCTGAAGTCAGCGGCCGCGCCTGGCACAAGTCCATTCAGCTTGCCTTGGACAGCCCCGACGAATACCATGCGCTGGTGGCTGCGAGGCTGCCATAATGGGGTGGACACGTGCTGACATGCAGGAGCTGTGTGTCTTTCAGTGTCATACCATAGGAATTACAACTTGTGAAGCGCTGCCGCAGGAACCAATTACGAAAGGGCAGGGCTGCCTTTACACCATGTGGTGTGGGCCCACCCACACGCACCCCACGCATTAGAAATGCCATAAAATGACCGCACCATATGTCAGATATGATTGGAAGCAACCGTGTGGACACCTGCTGACATGTAGGTGCTGTGTGTCTATAAGTATCGGGCCGTTGGAATTACATCCCTCCCCGCAAAATGTGCAGGAAAGGCCGACGGGTTCATCAACCTTTATTTGCTCCGCCCAGCGGGTTGGCCTAAACACCACCATGCGGACTCCTGCACTGCCAGCTGTGCGCGTAGCAAACGGGGCGTTAGTCGCACCCACGCTGCCCGACGGCAAACCGTGCGTCTTGGTGGAGGCGATCTGCGGCCACCGGGACATACAAGTGCCGGGCGGCCGAGGCAAGACACGCAGAGAAAACCTGGTCAAATGGGAGAACTACGGCCATGAAAACGACACTTACGAGCCGGAGGCCGCCCTACGCGACAGCCTTGACCTGGGGGACCGAGTAGACCAATACGAAAGCAAGCTCCCTCCGGAGCAGCGAGCAGAATGTCTACCCCCTGGTGTCGACGGCCACGCGCTGCCAGGTCTGTAACAAACCTGATAAAGAGGACACCATGCTCATATGCACCAGGTGCCTCAACGGCTGGCACATGGACTGCCTGACGCCGCTCCTCTCCCAGCAGGTGCCCAAGTAAGGGCCGATGGTACTGTCCGCACTGCTACAAACCTAAACCCCAACCCGTACCGGGAACCAGGCGCTCCGCCAGACTGGTTAAGAACTAAGGGCCAGATGAGGAGACGCTCCCGCCCGGGACGTTCGCTCCAGGGGGGGGGGGAATGTGGGCGGAGCCCACACGGCCCTACTAGCCGACCCCTCGGGAACACCAAGGGTAGGTAGGGTACGTGCCTTGCCGTATACACCCAATATAGATGGCGTGAGTCGGCCAGCCATGCTAGCTTACACACTACTGCTACTGTGGTCCCAGTTTCAAAGGCTGGGCGCCATCAGATACTCCTTTTGTGACTTCGTTCTAGTTTATCATAATCGTGCCTGGATGTCCTTCGCGCAAGCGGGACATCCTTTCCCTCCCGACTACGCTCATCTGGTGGGCTCTCAGCAGGTACGCGCTCCACGCGTGCCGCATGACTGGCTCACGCCTGTCACACGTGGTGTCGGGCGGGCGTTGGCCAAACTCAGCTGTTGCGGCGCCGTGCAGGAGCAAGGGCCGTTAGACGAGGAGAATCCTGTGCCCACTCCTGTGGAGCTTGAGCAGAGCCCGCACTTTCTGCACCGAGCCTGCCCCACACGGCAAGCCGCAATGGCTAGCTACCAACAAAGTTCTCACGCCGCGACAACCCGCCTGCAGTTGTTGTTTTCTTGCATCCAGCCAAGTCATACTATGACGTACTACGACACATCATGTACTGCACGGCCGAACTAGGATGGCAGCCGGTGCCGCGCAAAGGTGGGCGCGGATGACTCTGAAATGCAGGGCACCTACAGCTCCATGTAGTACGAAAGCCATGGTGAGCCCCTGTGAGCCATGTAAGCCTCATGTCATGCATATGCTACGTGGCCAACAACATCAGATACATGGAATCAATACGTGTGCAGCTTTGTCAAAGGGGTAAGTCAGGGAGGGACAAGGGTGGCTCCAATGAGCGCTGTCGTTTCGTCTACCCGCTCGCTCCAATCAACGCATCAACGAACACAATCCAGCCGCCCCACGCAACCAGTCCACGAGCGAGCTGCCTGATCACGGACCCCTGCCGCCCTTAAGCAAACACCGTATAAGGCCCACCGAAAGACACCAGCAACGTTTGCTCTTCCAAAGCCAACTGCCGTTTAATGAGTTTGTTGATCAATTGGGACGGCAACTTCACAGTCGCAATGAAAGACGCGTCAGCTAGTTACTGATCGGCATTGTACCTGCGCCGTACCTTCAGCCGCGTTTCTATCTGCCACTCCTGCGGCCTGTTGGTCAGTGTTCCCGGCCGGCAGCTGAACGCAACGTGCACTGCTGGTCGCACCTTCTTCCCAGCACCCATGATGCGGCGGGTGGCATGTCCCGACCTCGCTACCCATCTCCTCCCCGTCACCTGCATCCCCTCCAGCAGCCGGCCCATACACGTGTGGCCCACAGCAGGTCGCCGCCAGTCCAGGCGCAACCAAGCCCCGCTCAACTCCGGCAATCTTCAATGAAATGCGCATCGCCCGCACTGTAAGTAAGCCGCTGCTCTGTCACACCTTGCGCGCTCCATGTAGCATGACCCTGTGTGCGTACACAGCAAGGGGCGACGGGTTTGAGGCGGCCCAGGACAGCAGGGCGTGGGCAAATTCGGCAGACGCGCGGGACGGGCCGGGGTTGTGCGATGCGTGGCTCGGGATGAACTCATCATGATCAATCCAGCAACGCCCCGAGTACGTCGAACGTCGACGGACCCGTGACCCCCGACCATCCATGACGCGAACCCACCTAGCGCGCTTCGGCCAGCGCCCGAACCAGCTCCAACGCCAGGTCGGGGTACGCAGCCATAAGCTGCTTGAAGCCGGCCATGTCCGCCTCCTTGCTGAGGGCTACGAAGCGTGCCTTGAGGCCCGGCAGCAGCGCCGCCAGCGCGTGCCGCTGCGCCCACGCCAGGTCCGATACCACGCTCTCGGGCGTCACGGTCGCCAGAAGCCGCTGATGCAGCGGGCCTGCTAGCGCCGGCGAAAGGTGCAGGCGCGCCGCCAGCGCCACCGCCGGCCGCAGCATCGCAGCTGGCACTTCAGGCAGGGCGCCGGCTGCCGCGCTGCCGTACATGCAGTCCAGGAGCCACGCGAAGGCCTCCGGGTCGGCGTCGGGCAGGGCTGCCTCGGCGGCGTTGCTGCTGCTGTCCGAAGCCAGCATCGCCCGGAAGTAACCCGACTGGGCTGCCAGCAGCGAGCGGTGCGGCGCATAGGTCTGGGCGCCGGCGCCCTTGCCCACACGGACACGCACAAGGTGGCTGCCGCTGCCGCCAGCGCCTTCCATGCCAGCTGCCGGCGGCGGTAGGGCCAGCAGCAGCCCGCTCAAGCGAGCATGGCTGGCTGCTGCTGCGGCCTTGGCTGGCGATGGCTGCTCCCGAGGCAGGTCTTGCGGTGCTGGGGGCGAGGGGTGGCGGCCCAGGGGGCTGCTCGCCACAAAGGGCCGCGGACCGCTGACCAGGACCAGGGAGGTGCCGAACGAATGTGATGCCACCAGCTCGCCGCTGGGCAGGACGGCCAGGTCGCGTACAAACTCTGGAAGACCCGCCAGCACCGTGCGTACGGCGCCGGTCGCTCCGTCCACGCAGCGCAGGCGGCCGCTGTCGGCCACCCACACCTCGCTGCCAGCTGTCGCTAGCACGGCGTCGATGCTCTTGAACCGCGCTGCGTCGCCGGCGCCGTCCACCAGGCCGCCCGCCTCCAGGCTGCCAGCGAGCAGAGGCATGCGCCGACTGTCGCCGACGGCCTGCACCCGACCTTCATCACCGCCACCGCCGCCGCTGGCCCTGAAGCGGCACAGTGCGGTCAGCGTTCCGACCACCACGGGCGCGCCGTCATCGGCACCGCCACCGGAGCTGCAGGCGACGCGGTACCACCGGTAGCCTGCAGGCCCCTCAGTTGTGGTCAGCGTCTCCACACCGCCCGTGCGGGCGTCGAGCCGGCGGATGGTGTTGTTGGCGGATCTGAGGTTCATGTCGATGACGTAGATGTGGCCCAGGCCGTCGGGCGCCAGGGACATGCTGGTGTCGAAGCGCGCCGTGGCGCTGGCCCCGTCCGCGTCGCCGCCCTGCTCCTCGTCGCCAGCGGCCAGGCTGACAGCGCCATTGGGGTCGAGGCGCATCAGGGCGTTTCCTTGGCGGAAGAAGACGGACCCCGTGACGGGCTCGTAGACAGGGTAGGATGGGGTGCGCAGCGGCAGGCCGGTGAGGGCCAGCGGCTCGCCGACGCTGCTGCCGTCGGGCGACAGCGGCCGCACTTTGCAGGTGGTGTCAAGCGCGTCGTCGCTCTGTTCCCCGATCAGGAAGACCAGCGTCTGGGGGCTGCCGTCGTCGGGGTTGGGCCGGACCACGATGCCGAGGGGCCGGCCCGGAAGCTTGACGTGCCTGAGTCGGAACCCCTCATCTGACAGCTCCGGCTCAGCTGGAGAGCTTGCGTGCTGGCTTGCGCTTGCCGCCTGTACAGCGAACTGTCTGCTCGCGACGCGCGGCGCGAGGGTGTGGCACGCCGCGGGTGACGAGGCGTTCCAACCCGGACTGTGGTTCCACGGGACGCGATGTGGCGTGGCTCTTAGCACAGCTGGAGGTTGCAATGTACACGCTGTTCGCCTGTGCGCGCTGTGCGAAAAGCAACGCAGCAGCGCCATGCGAGGTGAGTTTATGGAGAATTGATTGCAGCTTACTGCAGTGAAATCAATAAAGAAAGTGGCTATATGTGATTGCAGGGCGACTGCTGTAGCTGAAGTAACGCGCAACCATGAGGTTAACGGGCTCATCCGCTCCTCCGCCCCTGTCAGGACGCCTTCTGTACTTACATGGCCCCTAAACCTGGCCAACGCGCCAACCATGATACCGATGCACCCCCTGCGTGCTCGTGCGTACATGCAACGGCACTGCACGGCATTCGTACAACACCCGGCGCACGTGGTGCGCATGCAGCCATTCCCCGTCGTGCTTCCCGGCTGAAGCGCTGCTGAAGCTACCATCCGGCTGCACCTGCCCACCGGCTGCACCTGCCCACCCACACATACATGCAGACGCCTACGAGCTTAGTACGTGAGGTCCACCGCCACACCAGCTATGGTATGCCAGTACACACGCGCACACACGCGTACCCGCCCCTTGAAGGGCACCGGTAAACACCCTGGAACCCTTCCTGCCCAAGCCCGAGCGCCAAGCGCTGATAGGCTCGACTGCAGCGGTCCTGCGCCGGGGGGCCGATAGCCACTCCGGCTGCTCGGGGCAGCTGATGGGCCCCGGTGCGTCGCTGGCCACCGCTACTGCTGCCCTACTGCTGCCCCCCAACGCCCAGCGCGCGCCGCACGTCCGCCACCACCTCCTTAAAGGCGTCCGCCTGCGGGGAGAGGGGCGAGGAGAGGAGAGGGAGGGAAGGATGGGAAGGCGAAGGCGGCGGGCAGCGCCCCCGAGCTGAGGCAGGGCCCCGAGCTGATGCAGGGCCCCGAGCTGACACAGGTGCGGTGGCGCTGAGCACCCGTGTGGTCCAACCAATGCCCACACGCCTGCAGCCCCACTCGTGCCCCAGCCCCGCGGGCCCCCGCAATTGCGGGCGTGGGCTCTACCGTTGTGAGGGGGTGCAGCGATCAGATCGGTGCCTGCAGCACATCCCTCGCCCCAACCCCGTTCACGACTCTACGTGCTGACCTCCCTGTGGCCCAAACCCGCGCACAAGACGCCAGCGCCTTCCCCGGGCTGCCCCCACTGTGAGCGGATCGTTCGTGCTTGGAAGGCGGCATGGCCGAGCACGCGACTCCTTACCTCGCACGGAGCCCTAGTCGTGCCTGAACCCCCCAGCCCCGCGCGACGACCCCTTTCCCCGGGCCGGCCCCCACCGTGAGCGGCTCGGTGGTGCTGAGTGCGGTGTTGTCCAGCACGTGCTCCCGCGCCTTGTGGCCCACCAGGGCAGCCACCATGGCCTTGCCCGGCGTGGAGCGGGAGACCTGCGCAGCAGGCAGGCAGGTGAGTGAGTGAGTGAGCCCGAGGACCCCGCCAGAGTGAGAGCTGCATCCGGGGCTGTAACCGGGTGCGCCCGGCCCGCCGCGACACTATGCTGCGATGCGGGCTAGTCGCGTCCTCGTCCCCCTCCCACCCTCGGGCCCACCTGCAGCAACTTCTGTGCGGTGGTGGCTTGGCCCCGCAGCGCCATGACGCCGTCCAGGCGGCCCATCGCGCGGCCCAGCAGCTCGCCCTGTGCGTGGGAGGGTTTCCGTACATGGTAATGTTATGGAATGACCCCAGGCCCTCCCTTCCCCTCCGCCCGACTCCCCGTTTCCCACTCCCCACCACTCCCTAGCTCACCTCGCCCAGTGGCCCCGACACGAACACGGCGATGCCCAGCGCCTCGGCCGCCTCCATCAGCGTCACCTCCTTGCCGTCCACCTGGCGGGGGAGGCCAGCAGGGCAGCAGGGAACCAGGGCAGCCGGGCAGCAGGGCAACAAGGCGCTTGTACTGCTTGCAGGGAGGGATGGCGCTTTGCTGTCATGGCAGGCAGGGACAAGGAGGCCGCACGCAGAGCAGCCGCGAGACCACCGCCAGCGCCAGGGCATGTGCCGCAGGGGCAGAACAGGGCCCAAGCGACCCGCCTTCTCCTCCGGCTGCTTCGGCCTACACCCCCCTCCCCCACAAATACACACATGCGCGGCCCCACCAGGCCCCCACCCTTGCTCCCACCTTTTGCCAGCGCTGCTCCCAGGCCTCCGGCATGGAGGCGCTGATCTGTGGGCGGTGGGGTGCAGCGGTCGGGAGGCGGGCGGCGCCGGAGGGGGTCAGGCGAAGGAAGGCTTCTGGGCGCAGGCACGGCAGTGCAGGCCGCTGCGGAGCTGCGCCTCGGCCCCTGCGCGCGGCCCCATAGCCGCCCGCCCCTCATCCCACCGGCAGCTGGATGGCGGCGAAGGCGCTGCCCGCCTGGCCCGCAGCCTTGGCCAGCTTGACCAGGTCCTGCGGCGGCGATGGGGCAGGGCGGGCAGAGGAGGGAAGGGGGGAGGGGTTCGGTTGACAATCCCAGCACGTCAGGCGGTGCCGCTGCAGTGCCTGGGCCAGCTTCACAAGGTCCTGGGGCGACGTAAGCCAGGTATGCGGCCAGCGGCCTCAGGGCTCTGGCGTGTGCTCCGACGCTCGCAAACCACAGCACTTTTTACGTTTGGGGCAAACGCCGTCCATCCATCCCATCCTCGCAAAACCTAAATCTCCCTGCCTCAGAGTTCTGCTTCCCCCTGCCCGCCCCCACACCTGCAGGTTCACATGGCGCGCGTCGCTGGGCGGCACCCTGAAGCAGTCCCAGGTGGCGATGCCGTAGTACCGCAGCAGCCCGGCAGTACGCAGCTTCTCCATCTCGGCAAAGGCCTGCGGAGGGGTGGGTGGGTGGCCGTGGTGGGCGCGAAAGCGAGGCAGAAAGCCCCCAAGCTATCCCTGTCCTGCGTGGCTGTCCGGCCCTCAGGGCGGCATGCCGTAGCCCAGCCGTGGGTCCTGAGCCCGCCGCGCCTTGGCCCAAGGGCCCAGCCGCACCGTTGCCGGCCCCAGCCCCTCCCACGGCCCTCGACCCCAGCCTCCTCCCCCCGGCCCTCGGCCCCAGCCCCTCCCCGGGCTCCCTGCATAACGGCCACGCACCGCCGCCATCTTCTTGGCCCAGCCCTCCCTGCCCAGGTCCTGCAGCTGCATCTCCGCAGGGTTGTGCAGGTAGAGCAGGTCCACCTGGGAGCGAGGGACAAGGGGGCGGAGGCGGTGGCGCCGACATGATGACGCGGCACGTGTTGGGATGTGTGCTGGCGGCGTGTAGCGGTGTCAGCACAGTCGTTTTGCAGGGCAGCGCAGGCCGTCCTCCTCTTCCTCCTCCCTTCCCTGTCCCAGTTCCCCCACCGTGGCCAGGCTCATGCGCTCCAGCGAGGCGTTGAGGCTGGCCGCGATGTAGGCGGGCGCCAGCGAGTGGCCATTGAGCACGTCGCGGCCGCGGTCCAGCTTGCGCTCCTGCGGCGTGGCGAGGATGGGATGGGATGGGATGGGATGGAATGGGATGCGATGGGAGGTAGAGAGGGAGGGGCACGAGCGCGGAGAGTGTGGAGGCAGCGGCGGCAACGGAGAGAGAGTGGGTAGCCACGTCCCAGTCGTGTCCGTGTAGAGGGGTACATAGAGGGCACAGAGTGTGAGGTGGTCGCGGGTAGTGTGCCAGGGGCGGGCGCCCTGCCCTCCGCCATTTTTGTTTCCGCCGCTGCCCTCACGGCTCTCACCTGCACCAAGCGCTTCACGAGAGTCTCGTCCGTGAAGCCGACCTTGGTGGAAATGAAGATGCTGGAGCGGACCATCTCGCCCGCGTAGGCGTCCTCCTGGAGGTGGGATATCAGGGATGAGGGTGACGGGGATGGTTCGAAAGATGAGCTACATGCCGGCAGCCGAGAAGCCCAACCCCGGCCCCCGGGGGCAGCAGCGTGCGCACCCAGCGGAGGGCCGCTCTGCGGCCAGGCCCAGGGGACGGCTACAGAACCCCGACACCCCTCCCTTACTGCCCCATGGCCCCAACCCCGTCCCCTTCCCGGCAGCCCGACCCCGCACCAGCCTAACCCCTGCCACCGACGCTGCCCAACCCACGCAAGCCCCAACTCTAACTCCAATGTATTTGCCCCTAGTAGTAGGCAGCCGGCGCTGACGGCCCCCGCCACTGCCAAGCCATGCTCGCAACCTTCACCCACACCTCAGACCTCCCCACCCCAGTCAAGTCCTTTCCCCTGACACCCACGCACAGTAGCGCCCACCTTGAGGAAGTCCGCGCTGGCCGCCCCCGCCAGCAGCGCGTCCAGGGCGTACCCCACCGCCAGCTCGCCGTGGCCCCACCGGTAGTTGCTGGCTGCAGGGCAGAGGGGCGGGGCGGGGCGGGCGGACAGGAGGGCGCAGGACGGGCGGCCGTGTCAGGCAGCGTTGAGCCGTCGGCGCACCGTCATGTGCTGACACGGCCGCGCGCGTCCCAGCACATGGCCATCCACGCCATGCGATCACGCCATGCTATCTTCTCCGCGACCCCTCCGCCAACCCCTGGCAACATGCCCACGCCGCCACCCGGCCGTCCTCGCGACGCCCCAGCCGGCCGCCAGCTGCTCGGTCGCCGCTCGCCTCACGCCAACCCCGCATGCGCCATGCCGCCCTTCTTTCCACCCCGTCCGCGCGCCCGCGCCGCACCCGTGTCGATGATGTTCCAGCCGTTGAGCAGCGAGGCAATGACGGCCGCCGACACCTGTGGCAGGGGACGGGGCCAGGGAGGGCCGGGTGTGGGCCGTGTGGGCACCACAGCGACACAGGGAGGCAGAACCTTACGGCGTGCGGCCCCAGAGCGGCCCTCGGCCCTCCTGGCGCCTCCACCTCATGCCACCGCATGCCACAGGCCCGCACACGGGCGCCGCAACCCGGTGCCGCAGCCGCGCCAGCAGCCGCCCAAAGCAGCCGACCCACATCAGCCTCCTCGGCCGACGCCAGGGCCTGGTGCTGCGGCACACGCCTGCTGCTGGCGCTTGCCGTTAGGCGCCCGCGCCCCAGCCCCGGCGCTAAGCCGGCCTTCATCCTCATCCTTGCTGTAGCAGCATAGTCATGTGCCCGGTATCCAAGTGAGGGAGTATCATGGCAAGCGGCCGATTGTGCTACGTCATCGGCTCAGCGCACCATGTCATCGGTGGCGGCGTCCGGGTTGCCCAGGTACGTGCCCACACCCAGCGAGCTCAGCGTCAGGGCCTCGGGCCTGGTGCCGACAGAGACTGCGGCCGGGGCGGCGGCGGTGCAGAAGAGGGGCATTTGGAGTTGGGTACGTGGGATGGGTGCAGGGGCCGGGGCCGAGGAGGTTGTAAGCGGGAGGTGGTGAGCGGGACTGGGCGGCAAAGGGTGGCGTTGCGGCACCCACCGGGACTCTGCAGCGTAAACTGGCGAAAGTGGTTCGTGTCTGCGGCAACCTGCTTGGCGGCGGCAGCGCGCTCGCGCCAGCGGGCGGCAAACGCGCCTGTGTCGCTGGGCGTGGCGAAGCCCTGGTGCCGGACCTGTTCCGGCGTGGAGCAGGCACCTCTGTTAGCACCACTTGGTGCGTGCCCTACAAGACTACATTTCAGAGACGTGCCGGCTGCAGCTGGTGTTCAGTCGGACGAGGTGGCTAGGACTTGCCTTGTAGGTGCCGCTGGTGATGCAGCGCGATACCGCGCACGAGATGGGGCAGAACGTCCGCATGTTGTAAGGATCCTTCAGGCATCCACCGCGTTTTGCCTTTTCATGGCAGTTATCGAGGCGGTCCTTGCAGTCGATACCGCCCTCCGAGTAGCCAATGAAGGCATCTTCGCGCCCCGAGTTCTCTCCGCTGACGCCAAGGGCGCCCAGCAGCGCGATAGTGATCACGAGGGCTGAATGCATGACGCAGCTGGCAAAGTCGTTCAGCACAGCCTACGTCGGCATGGGCGACAGCAAGTTGCGATCGGCGTTGACGTTGCAAGCAGTGTTATATGTATGCACAGTGGCTCTATCAGCAGCAAGGGAGTTGTCCTCCTGCTTGGAAAAGGTTCGGGTAAGCGCCAACTACTGGCAGGGTCCTGCAGGGTTCGTGCCTGCCGTGCCAAATCGGGGTATCTGCCCGAGCGCAAGGCGCAAGCAAGCGCCCTAATCCCCGCGCCCCGATCCATGGTCCCAGAAACACGCAAGGCCTCCTCCCGAACAGGGGAGAAGTTGAGGTATGCACTCGTACGAGTACGGCACCGTGACCGCTCACCTCCCAATAGGTCCCTCCATGCACCCGCACCAGACACCACATTGCCAACACTCCAGCTCTTACCTGCTATAATACCCCACTCCCACACGCTACCTGCGGCGTGCATCAGTGCTTTATTGCGCAGCACACTTAGCGATGCTTGCACCAGCCCCTTCCCCACACGCCTGATGGACGACTGCCATAGCTATGTCGCTGCAGTCGGGCGATGGCCTGGCGCGTAGCCTTTTGGACCCGTCCGGGCGGGAAGTGCTGTGGCGTGTTGTGTTCGCGGGCGTCAAGAATGTCGTGCGCAGCAACAATCTCAACAACGATACGTTAACTTGCATAAAAGGATGGCTCAAGTCTTCGGACGGGGTTGCAGTCCCGCTGCTGAGCCTCACGGCAAGTTTCGACTGCTGCTGCACCGCTGATGAGCGCGTCTATATATTGCCAAACGGCACGCGTTCGCCCGGCTGCTGCTCGGCAGGTGCTGCATACGATGTCGCTAAACTCCAGCGTGGTCGTGCGCAACCAGATGGCCATGCCGAAACTGTTCCAGCGTCTGGAGAAGCAGCTTGCTAAGCCGCAAGCGCAGGTTGTGGGCTCGGCCATCATCCAAGTCCTGGTCGACTGGCAGCACCTGTTCGGGTGCGTCCGTGGGCTGCGGTGCCTAAGTTACGCGTTGTGCGCGTAGGACACCTCCTGGCTAA
>BDDC01000129.1:60964-79948 GCA_001662425.1 Chlamydomonas sphaeroides | reverse complement strand
GTGGGCACGGGTCATGCGAGGGAAGCGCAGCCCCAGACCCCCCACCCCCCCCACCCCCACCGCCTCCCCTCCCCTCCCCTCCCTCCCGTCCACCCCAGCCCCACCTTCTCGAAGCCCTCCTTGGTGGCAGCCGAGCAGATGCACATGTACACGTCGTCGCGGGCCAGGCCCTCGTCCATCAGCTCCAGCACGCCTGGTTGGCGAGGTACGGGAAGAACGGGAGGGCAGGAGGGAGGAAGGGAGACACGCTGCGGTGAGCGCGCTCGGCGCGCAATCGACGGGATTGGACGGGATGAGGAGGGGTGAGGGGCTGCTGGCGCGGCTCAAGCCTTCCTGCCCGCGGGCGCCCGTGGCGGTCGCCCGTAGTGGGCGCCCGTGCCTTCTCCCGCCCCCCGCCCCGCTGCCTCTCCCCCAGTCCTACCCGGGCGCGCCTCCGCGGCGCTCTCCACAATGATCTTGTAGTGCTCCGTCTTGGTGTCCTGGAGTGGGCAAGGTGTGGGGTTGGGTGTGGGGAGGTACCGTCACCAGCCTTCCACACGGCCCCACGCATGCTCACACGCCGCTCATCCCTCCTGCCCCACGACCTCCCCACATGCAGATCGCCCCCCTCCCCTCCCCCTCTCCTTTCCCTGCCCTTTCGCCCTTCCCAGCCCCCCAAATACATACAGAAGCAGGTCGTCCACCAGCTTGTTGCACCCCACGTGCCGCCATGCACGCCCATACACAGTTAACCGCATTCCCTCTTCGCACGGCCGACGCGCCACTCTACCCGGGGCGTGCTGTGCCGCACACGCCCCCCTCCCCTTTTCCCCTCCCCCTCCCCTCTTCGCCCCTCCCCAGCCCCCACCTGCAGGTCGTCCACCAGCTTGTTGCGCTCCTCCTCACTGGTGGGCGCGGGGCCGAACTTGGTGGCGGGCCAGCCTGGGAGGTACGGAAAGGGGAGAGGAAGAGGGGTTATGGGGGCCGGGCCGGGGTCGGGTATGAGGATTCGCAGCGAGGCAATGCGGCCGCTCCGCACCAGCCCCCGCCCTGCACCTGCAGGCCCATCCACCGGCCAACCACAGCTGCCCAGCCGCCAACCGCCAACCGCCAACCACCAGCCGCACCGTTGTTCTTGAAGTGGTACTTCATTTTCGGTTTGCCGCCGCCCACCGTGTTTTGCAGCACGTCCTGCGCGGGAGGGGGGAGGGCCGGGGTACCAGGCGTGGGTTGGTGAGGTGTTCAGGTGGCGCGCGCCACTCCTGGGCCATCGGCCCCGGCCCTGTTCCTCAAGCAACCCGCCCATACCCGTCGGTGCCAGGCGCGACACAAGCACGGAAGCCGTAGGAGGGGAGGGGGAAGGGAAGGCATGCCCCTTCGGACGCTCGCCTGCCCTAGCCTCCTCGCTCCTCCTTCCCTCACCTCCCCGCCAGGCCCGCCAGCGCCTCACATAGTACTCGGTGGTCCACACCAGCGGCTGACCGTCGATGGTGCAGCCAAACGCCTCGAAGGCGGCGTTGTAGGCCTTGCGGTGGAGCTCCTCGGTCTCCACGATGACGCCGTCGCAGCTGCGGGGAGGGGACCGGCAAGGAAACGGACGGGAGAGGCGGGAGGGGAGCTGGGTCAGCGAACGGGGAGGTAGCACCAGTTTATATACTTGTGTAGTTTCGACTCGCACCGTGGAGGCACTGGCTGCCAGCCCATAGTTTAGAATGCATGCATGTTGTGCTGACAGGCGAGGACAGCCTCCTTGCCTTTCTATAACACAGCATACTTACTCGAACAACAGCGCAGAAGTCTTGGCGTGCGCAACCACAGCTCCGCGGGCGACAGCACCGGCGTTCGCACGAATAGACACGCTGCCGAAGCGTACAGCTGGCGTCACCACCGATGTATGCGCGCTGAATGGCGCGACCCTAGGACGGGCACCCACGCCCAGAAGCCCACTGCGCTGTGCAAGCAGCGCCATGTTGGAACGAAACCACCTATACTCTGGGCTTTAACCTAGATGTATGACAGCTATTGTTGCGAGTGTACGCGGCAGGGCAGGACCCGCGCAGTATTGCGTTAGGCGGCATGCGGGATGGTTAGTGTACTGGCACGCAAGCGACGCACGGCCGCAACTGAGCCTTACATGACTGCAGTATTCCAAGGGGCAAGGGGGCATACGGCGTAAGGCGCGGGGTGTAGAGCGGGACGCGGCATGTCTTGGCACGCAGCAGGCTTGCTTACTTAACCTGCGGCATCCTGGGGCTCGGCAGGAGCAGCAGGAGTCGCGGTCGCTCGTGACGCGACTGCCTTAGACCAGTTTGCAAGCCAATTCCATCATCTCCTGCCTCGAGCGATTGCACTCCACGTCCCCATCAGCACTTCGGGCCACGCCACGCACGGGACACGCTGTCCTTGCCGCACAACCATTGAGCCGCCGCAGGACGCGCTGCACCGAGACGTTCACCGTGGGCCTGCGACTTGGTCGTGCGTTGAGCGAGTCAGCACATTGTCGTGACGGCCGGCATGGCATTCGACGCCCTGGCAGCATCGCCCGTTACATGCTGCTGCGGCTTTGACAGCGCCGCGGGAGGGCGCGGGTTTTGACACGGGCTTCGGCAAGGCAACCAACACCGCGTGACACGGCTCTCCAGCCCCATGCGCTGTCCTTCACACGCCTGGACTTACAGCAGGCCTACTGACAGCCATACACAAGCTCGCGCCAGTGCACCCGCAGCCAGGGCAGGCCAGGGCGTTGCTGTGCCGCGCGATGCGCAGCACGTTCAGTCACACGGCCGACGGCAAGGGCGCCATCGTCATCACTAGTGGGGACCGCATCCGCTGCCTGCACGACCACATGCGCACATGGGCGATTTGTCGACTGCGTCAGGACCCTCGCTGCCTTGCTCGCCGTGAACGATAAGGTGGCCCCATCCGGAATGGGAAAAGGGGCGCAGCCCCCACCCAGTCCTTCCCTCTTGTCCTTTCCCGCCGAGCGTCCTGCATATCCCACGCACAACCACGACCAGCCAGTAGAGCGTGTCCGAAGATCTTCAAGATAGAAAGACGACCATCCCTGGATCCCATCAGGGAGCACATTTTACACATTTACATGGCCGATGCCGGTCCGCCCGGGAGCGTGGACCCCACGACCGCACCCGCCCAGGGCGGCCTCCCGGCAGCCACGCATCGTAGCCTCGCTAATAAGCACCCACACCCGCCAGGGGACATGACCATGCATCAAGACAGGATCTTATACAGACGTCGCAAACGTGATGTTTACCACGGACGCCGTTTAGCTGGCTAAGTCACCATACGCAGTAATCAAACACAGCGCGAGTGCTGATGGGCGCACTGATGCGCGCGAGCGATTGCGTTCTGGTCTCAGGCATAAAAACGCGCCGAAGTTGCCCCCGCGTCGTCCGTCCGGAACCCGCGCGACCCCTGCCGTGCCCCGCAATGTCAGTGATCCTAAGCAAGCACCCAAGCCGCACGGCCGCCTCTGGCGCCCTCAGGAGCCGACTTCACTCCGCAGCCGTCCTTGGCAAGCCCGCCCGCCATTCGACAAGCCGTGTATGCAGCAGCCGTAAGGCCGGCACCCGTCATCATGCCAGCCAATCGTGCGATGGCGCATAGCAGCGAGGTTTAAGCCCTGCGTTGCTGTGCGGCGGTCGCTCGGGCCTGGATGCCGTGGGGATGAAGCTGCGTTCGTTGTGTTGTGGTGCGCCAACTCGCATACATACATGCGCCAGAGGCAGGGCGGGCTTCAAGTCCTTACTCGGGCGGCTGCTCGGGCCTTTCCATGCTGCTGCTTGAGCTTGGGCTGTGCGTCAAGCGGGAAGGGCGGCATGCTGTCGAAGCACTGGTTGGACCTGCACGCGCATGCAATGCAGGCACCGCAAGCAAGGGAGGCGCGGATTGAGCGAGGTTCTTTGGGCCGGGCGCGGCAGGGCGTGCAATACGCCGCCTTGAGGGAAGCCGGTGCGTGCGCTGGTGCGCCACGATTGACGACGTGATGCTGCACACATGGTCATATATATGCATTCGGTCAGCTGCCGCCCCAGCAGCCCCTACCTACCTACCTGCTACCCACCCCGTCCCCGCCGCCGCCCCATGCATCCAACTCCCTCTCGCACGCACCCGTAGGCGCAGGTGGGGTCCAGCGGGCCCACACCGTTCAGCAGCAGCCTGCGGCACGGCGCCTGGGCGGGGCCGTGGTAGCAGTTGAACACAAAGGACCAGGCGCGCTCCATCATGTGGCCGTTGAGCGTGTTCTCGCACGTCGCGGCGTTCTTGACGAAATCGGCTTCACGGGGAACGAGCGAGACGGGTGGGGAGGGAGGCGGCCTGTCGTGTCGCGTGCAGGCCAACTCACGAGGTCGGTTGCTGGCATGCAGCAGCAGACTGCGCAGCTAGAGCGAGCGAGCGAGCAGCCGCCGCGTTCCGCGCAGGCCACCGGTGATTAGGCTGCTGACGCTTGGGCTGCGCAACGGGCGCCCCACGCCCGCCAACACGCACGTGTCGGTGTAGCTGTACGTACTCGCCGGTGTGAGCGAGGCAGGGGCAGTGCACACAAGCACGCACTACACACACCAGTGGGCGGCATATATATGCAATGCATTGCAACATAACATGCGGCCGCTGTACGCGTGCGCCACGGGGTCCATGCGTGCCGAAAGCAGCAGCACTTGCCGAAGAAGTTGGGGTCAGCCCTCATCGCCTGGACCGCGTCGGCCATCATGTGGTGGCTGGGGTGCGGCATCACGAAGCGGTACAGCAGCCTGCAGGCGGCAAAGGCGGTAGATAGATAGGGTGGGGCTGAGGAACGAAGGGCGGGCTGCGCTGCGTGGGAGCGGCTTCAGTGCACACGCTGGTACTCTATGCTATTTCGACCCTCAAATTTGAACACACTAATTACAGCCAGAGAACAGACCCCAGCAGGGGAATATCCGCTTAATTAGATAGCCCGCCGCCGCAAACATGCACCCCACCTTGCGGCAAGTGCGGCAATGATGACCCATCCCGCAGCTGGCGATACCCTATCGCTTTATCAGCGCCCGCCAGCAGATGGCATAGGCAAACGCAACCCAAAGGAAGAGCCATGCAACTATCTCCGTCCGATCGTAACATTCCGTACCTGTAAAGGTCTGGGGCGTTCTGGCGTATGCGAGGCCGTGACACCAAGTAGTTTCCCCGGAACATGGTCATGTACTCTTTGGGACAAAAAGATCCTCTAAAGATGGAGAAGAGCTCGACCACGCGCGGCAGGGGTATGTTCAGACAGGGCTGCTGACTGAGGCACACATGCAGCGGAGGCGGGTCATCCGGGGACGTGCGGGCGCTCGTCACTTCATATATATAGGCAATGGTGCTTATGGTACATGCGCCGCCGCCCGCGCAGCGGCAGCTAGCAATCAACAGCACGCAACAGCGCCTTCCGCGTGCAAGAAAAGAACGCTGCCATGGCCACGCTGCCATCCCGTCGCCTGCGGCAAGGGAGCTGACAGAGCTGCCGCCTCCTGGCTATCCTGCGCTGGCATGCGTGGCGCCGGCATAGCCCATCGTCATCGCTAGTGCGCGTCCGTCTTCCCCCGCATGCCCCGCCCCCCATGCCTCTGTGCCTTGCTACCCCTACTCCCCCGCAAGCAACCTCAGCCGCCCCGTGCCGTACGTACCAGGGGCACATTCCGGCCGGCATAAAACCCATCATCCTGCGGCGCATGGACCAGATTGGGCGAGGGCACAGCAGCATGGGTGCGCGGCGTGGTCGGTGGCTAGATTGCTCGATTAAGGCATTGCTTGCTAGGCATGCGGCGACTGGAGCGAGGCACTGCTTTGGTTAGCGGTGCGCACGACATGCTAGGAGGAACCGGTCAATACACATGCCGGCATCTGCGTGATCCGCGCGTGATCAACATACAGCCCACGTATCCAGACACGACACGTGCTCGCTCACCCGGTGTGAGGCCCCACCAACTCCAGACGTGCCCTGATCATGTCGGCCTCTTCATGCGCAAACGCGACTGAGCCGTGCAAAAACAACGTGTGTTGCGGCAGGTTGCCGTAGTACGAGAGGATGTACGTCAAGTAGACTGAACGCAAGGACGGATAGAGTGATGGAGGGATAGGTCGGCGGGACAGCGGCGCTCTTCCTTACTTCATTAATACAAGTGTAGCAAGCAAGTCGCTCGGCGGGGGGCTGTGTGGGTCAGGGGCTTTCGTGTGGATGGGCAGCAGGGGCGGGCGGACGCGGACCCCACTTCGTTCCATGCTTTGGCCAACCCATGGGCCGGCAGGCACCAGGGCGCACAGCAGCCGCTAGCTGCCTGCTCACCCGCCCACTCGCGGCCTGTGTTTGCTGTCTCGAAGACCGTGTCCACGCCCGGTACGGCCGCCAGCACCTCGCTGGCGTTGCGGATCTTGCTGCCAACAATGATGCACACCTGGCCTGCCAGGACGCTCGAGTTTCGGAGAACCTGGAGGGCGAGCGAGGGCAAGCAAGGGGGAAGGCAGCGAGCGGCACCAGCATAGCAGCTAGCGTGCGTAGGGCTTGTGTAGCTTGTGAGGCGTGGCTAGGCGTGTGGCTAGCTAGGTGAATGGACAACGAACGAACCCGGGATCGAGGCAGGGGTGCGAGTGCCACACGCGCAGGCGGGCCCCATCCTGATGTAAGGCGGAGCCGGTAGGTGCTTGCCTGTATGGTCTCGTTGAGTGCCTGGAGCCCCTCCGTGCTGGATGACACGACCGCGTCAAACTTGCGGGCGGGGTCGGAGCATGCCTGCTGCGGGGGAGGCAGCGGGTCGTGAAAGTAGCTGGAGATATGGCGTGCAGGGCTTCGGAACCACCTCAGGTTTGTAAGGGGTGTTTGGCGGCAGGCAGCATGAGGCGAGGAGCTGCCGTGTACCCATGGATGTAAGCAACCATCTGCGCGGCACTCGCGTACGCTCGCTGCCTGGCCCCCCTCGCCTACATACCCCCGCTTCATTGACTCTTCTCTCCCATTCCAGCCGCTCCCCGGCCCATTGGACACACCGATAAATGGCCAGGCCGGCTGTTATGGAAGAAACGCACGGGCTGTGCCAACGCTTGGTCACATGGCGGAGGGATGGCTGCGGCCTGCTCCGCGAACGTGTACTCCAGCGCTGTGAATTCGAGGGAGAACTTTGGCTGCCATGGCTCAGAGGAGCCCGTGTTCCAGCAGGCAAGCATCACAAGGAGCGTAACGAGCACATCTTGTCGCGTTGATTGTTGCATGACCAGATGCAGTCAGCTGAACAATTAGATAGCCGCTCGCTGCGACTGTGTGCGATGTAGCGCTGGCCAGTGAGGTTAATAGCGAGCTAGCCGCCGCGCACTGTGGCAGTCGCACATCCCTGCTGCATAGTCACGTGCGGCAGGCGCGCTGCTCAGTGCGGAGCTGTCTTTCTCTGCAGCACCATGAAAGGTGAAAGCAGTGGTGGGCACGTACGACCGACCGTGGGTCGGTCGGTCGGCATGCGAAAGCCCCCACGACTACTATGAGATGCATAGAGTTGCTTGTTGTAAGAAGCTCGCTCGGTACGCTTGTGGTAAGCGCGATGCTGTCGACAAGTCGGCTTGCTTACTACCGGCGGAGCACTTTGCAAGCTCCTTCAAAGTTGTATTGCTGCTTTGCGTGCGTGTTTTGCACCATGCGTATTGAACGCATGAATCTTGAGCAACTCGCGCAGGTAGGGTGGTTAATGATGCATGGCGTCTATCGACAGCCACAGCAACGATAACTGACAACACGAAGCAACGTCCTCAGTCCGTGTCAGTCGCGAAAAATCCGTCGCTGCGTCCCTTGGCCGAAACCTCCCCAGCTGCGCATGCAATGGGTGCATGGCTCGCCCCCAAAAGAGGCCCGAACTGCCTGAAACGGCAGGAATGCACATCTCAACCTTGGCCGAAACCGGCGAAACGCGTTCGTTTCATACGTTTCGCTCCTGAAGCCAGGCGTTTAGACAGCAAGGATGGCGAGGCATGGCGATCGCCAAGCAATCGGGTGCACCCGGGTGCACGTGCTTGATGTACATGCATGCTACCGCCGCCGCCGCGTCACCCAACAGCGTAGTGTACAGCTCGCCGCTCGGCGATGCACCCCTGCCTCACCCTGCCAGCAACCCTCCATCGCGCCTGCAGCAGCCCGCGGCGCCTGCCGCCCCAGCCCAGCCCTGCCCCTGCCCCTGTCCCGCCGCCACGGCCCAGCGAGCTCACAGCGGCCCTGACCTTCGCTGCCTCTTGGGCGCCAGCCCCTCCATCAGCTCCAGCGCAAGCCCCGACCGCTCCTCCAGCAGCCGCTTCATGCTGGGCCGCGCCTCACGCAGCAGCTGCTCGTGGTGTGCCAGGTACCAGGCCTTGAGCTGGCCCAGCAGCGGGCCGAAGGAGGGCGAGCAGCGCGACTCGGCCCACAGCAGCGTGTCGACGGCGCTCGTCGGCTCCACCGCCGCCAGCACGCGCGCCTGCGCCTGCCGGCACAGCTCCGGCAGCAGCAGCCTGTCCGACAGCTCCGCCAGCGACTGCGCCAGCGGCAGCGGCGCGGCGGAGAGGTCCGCGGCGCCGGTGTACAGGAAGCGCAGCAGCAGCGCGAACGCGTCCGGGTCGGCGTCCGGCAGGTCCAGCCGGCCGGCGGCGCCGTCGGCAAAGCCGCCGTCGAGGCGCTGCCGAAAGTAGTCGCAGCGCGCCGCCAGGATGAGGCGGTGCGCCGCAAACTCACGCCCGCCCACCGTCACGACGAGGTCGGACTGGCCGCTGCCCGGGGGGTCCAGGAGCGCCGCCAGGTCGGACTGCAGCGTGCGGCTGGGGCCCGAGGCGGAGCAGGCGGAGGCCCCGTCGGGCAGTGCCATGGGCTGCGGTACGAGCCCCAGGTCCAGGATGTGCACGGACTGGGGGCCGGATGAGGGGCAAGGGACCGCGCGCGTTGACCAAGGCCAGATTGGAGCTAGGGCAGGCAACCCACCCCAAACCCATCTTGTGCATGCCCTTCGCGCCCCAGACCAGGCGTGCAGGTCAGGCTGGCCTCCGCCCAAGCCCGTGCTGCCGCCCCGTGTGCCAATGTGCATCCTTCCATCCCCTTCCCTAGCGCCGCCTCCCACCTGCCCCTGCCCCTCCTTGCCCTCCCCTGGCGTGTCTCCCGCCTGCCCCTGGCCCTGTCCCTCCTTCCCCTGCCCATGCCCTAGTGCCGCCTCCCACGTACCTGCGCGGTGATGTTGCAGAGCGCCATGTAGCCGTTGGGCAGCAGCGAGGGCCGCCCCAGCTTGCCCACCAGGCCGTCCACCACGGTCACCACGGCGCCGTTGGGCGAAATGCGCCGGATGGCTGTGCTGTCCTGCCTGCGGGGTGCGAGGTGTGGGAGGTGACAGGGCTCGTCGTGGGGAGGAGGGCGGCGTTGCTCGCCCAGCCCCCGCCGCGGCAGCGTCGCGAGCAGCGGTGTCAATCCCTGCGGTAATGCTTGCAACGAGGAGGGGGTGCCTTACCTGTCGGGCGCGTATAAGCACCCATCCGCATCCACGGCGAGGCCCCAGATGTTGCGGAAGCGCGCCTCCACCCCAGGGCCGTCCACCAGACCGGGGTCGCCCTCGCGTCCCGCTAGCAGCACGGGAGCAGCCGGGGGCTCGCCCTCCGCGACTGCAGACGGGTAGAGGGCAGCAAAGGGCGGCCAGCCGGGATGTGGGTCGCTTGGCTCCGCCCACATACGTGCCACAGCGCACAGGGGCAGCCGTACGTGTGGGCAAGCGGCCAGGCAATTGGCGGGTAGATGCTCGCGCACTTAGCCAGACTGGCAGGGGCTTCCCTCGCTGTCCCCACCTGGGTTGAGGTCGAGGGTGTAGATGGCGCAGCAGGTGGCGATGGCAAGACGGCCAGCGCCGCCGCGGCCGCCGCCAGGCTCGGGATTGCCACCAGGCCGGGGACCGGGGCCCGCATCCGCACCGGCGCCAGCGCCGGCGCCTGCTGCAGGCCGCTGCGCCGGCAGCTGCGGTCCCAGGTATGCGAGCCCCACAACCTTGGCGGGTGCGGCCACGGGGAGCGTCGTGACAACCGCCTCCGTGCCGTCCGCAGCCGCGGGGTCGTCGGCGCCGGCGTCGGCGTCAGCGTTGCGGGCCGCGGCCGCGGCGCCGCCGGGCGCGGCTGCGTTAGCGTTGGCGGGTCCGTCGCCTGGCTCTGCGAGCGAGGGGCGCGACGGCGGTCGGTGTGTGTGCGTGCTGCGTGGTGCATGGGGCGAGCAGCAGCGCCCGGGCAGCAGGCGGGGCCCGGGGGCGCAAGCGGGACAAGCAGCAAGCATGATCTCGCCTGCGGCGGGGCGCTGCGTCTGCGTGGCGGCGGCGCCGCTGGCGGCCGCAGCCCAGGCCCGCGGCAGCGTCAGCCTGCGTATGGAGGTACCGCCGCCTCCGTCCATGAAGTATAGGCTGCCGACTCCGTCTGACACGATAAAGGCGGGGTCGCGCAGGCGCGCCCGGCCGCCTGGCGACGGTAACAATGGCGGGAGAGAAGGGTTAGTCGCACATGCGATTGCTGCTGCGGTGGGAGGTTGATGAATGTCGGGCCGGGGCCAGACGCTTGCATGGGAGCAGCCGAGGAAAGCTTACCTGCGCCGTCCTCCGTGTTGCGGGCGCTGGCGTCAATGCGGCCGGCGGCCACGGCGACCTCATCTTCGTTGAAAATGCGGACGATGGACCCGCCCAGTGTGACGTAGGTCGAAAAAGAGAAGGAGTCCCAGGCGGGACCAAACCACGCACGTGTGCTATGCGCGAACCGCCTCCGTTCGGAACCCCCCGCGTCTGTCTCCTGTGCACGAGATGGTGCCCAGTAAAGCTCCAGCGCGCCTCCTAGCCGCAGGCCAGAGTGTGCGCTAGAGCCGAGCAGGCGCAGAACCTCGCCATCTTTCGTGACAACCGCGCTCTCGAGAGCGAAGCCACCGTTGTCGGAAGGAAGTGCTCGCGTAACGAAGCCTGTGGGCTGGCCACGAACCTCTATTGTTGCGCTGAGAACATACTGCATTTTACCAGACACATGCGCTGACCGTGTCTAGGCAGGATACACGTCGAGTGTGTGTGCTGCACTGCAACTATGCGAGTCGCAGTGGGAGACCAGACCTTCTTTGGTCTGATGTCCCCCGCAGCTTCCCCAAACCCAACCCTCGCGATGGGCCTGTCAGGGCCCCCTCCGCTGTGGCCTGTCAGCTGGCCCCTTCTGATGAAGCCTCGAGTAATTTGGGGAAGTGAAGATATCATAGCCCGCGCTGTCCCTCTACTCGGACCTGACCACTGTGTGAATGTTAGTAAGTCCCCGCCGCCAACCGTTCCGCCATCTCATCCATCGCACCTGGCCAAGTACTCCGCGGTTCAACATCAAAAGGAGAGACCTTTCCCCGATTCACCACAAAAGTAGTTCCTCGTCTCCTATCGAGCCACTTACAACTGGCCACTTCCAGGGGCCCCCTCCCGCGTCCCATCCTGTTGGGCTGTCGGCTTCTCCGTGCTTCTCGCCAAGCCGGTAATGCTTCATGCAAGCTCATCATGCTCCAACAAAGCAACAAAGCGAGCCATTGCAGCACAACCACCCGCTGATGAAAATTAGCCTCACAGCGCCCGTCTGCGCATCGGCCTGCACAAGGTTCCGCATCCTAGCTGCCCAGTCGAGTGCACTCCCACAGACCCACGCGAAATCGCACCCCACCCATCCAGTCGAGGAGCTCGCCTCCCTGGGCAGCGCTCCAGCTGCCGACCGGCCATCGCCTAGTCCCCGAAGGACGACCTCTCCTCCGGCGGCAGTTGGTTAAAGCGCAGCGCCCGGCACCTGCATGCGGGGGCGTGGTCGGCCCCACAGCCATGGGTCATTCTCACAGCACGAGGCCACAACGTATGCATGACGGCACTTGCGGGAAGGTAGTGTCACGGAGTGGACTGGTTGGGCCGCAAAGAAGGCTGCGCCTGCTTTGCCGCCGCTGGGGCTAGGCCACACATCGCCTGACAGGAAGACCCAGCCCTGCGACTTGGCCTTGGGCTTACCGGCTCGATAGCTCGTCATACGACGCCTGTGCGGCTGGATCCAGATCCGTGACCTCGACTAGGTGATCAAGCAGCAGCGGCGCGCCCCACTCGCGTAGCCGGACTAGGAGCTCTGCGTTGCCGTGCAGCAGGTCGTGGGCTGACACCTGTGGGACCGCGCCAGGGTCCGCCATGCGGGCCTGCGTTGGCAGGGCGCTTGCGACAGGGCTGGCCCGGCAGCGCTGACGCGCAGACGCTGGCCGGAGGCATACCGAGCACGCCAGGGTGCTGGGTGCGACGGCCCTGTCACAGCCCACCAAATCGCCGGACCTTGTGGAATGTTGTGTCGTCGAGGCCCCCATGCGGAGGCAGCGGCTTGCCGCGTATCTGCAGGCAGGACAGGCAACCGCAGCGCGTGTGCAATGTTGCCCGGCACGTGCTCAGCGCATGTGCTGTGTTCCGCAAGCGGGCCGGCGGAGCACGGGTCGCGCAGCCCGCAGCGGCACCAACGGCAGGCGGACGTGGGCGCTGGGACCCATGGCATCCGCACCGTGAGGTTGAGCGTGTGATGCTCCTGCCGCATGTGCGCCAGGTGGCTGTACTCCACCGCCAGCAGCGCCTGGCCAGGGCCGCCGCCGGCATTCAAGCAGCCCCAGTCCATGACGCCGCCCCACTCGCCTGCGGGGACAGGGGCGCGCAGGGTAAGCGTAGGCGCGCGCCACGCAAGGGAGGGGTTGTGAACTCCGCCCGGGCCCTCGAGAGGGGCGCGCATTCATCGTTGCGGTCCTGTGCCGTGTGCGGCCATCCGTGCTGTGCTGTGGCTAGCCCCCCGACGACCATTCCCCGGGACGTCGGCCCGCCCCGTTGGCCGGACGTCACCGACCAGACCCACACTTGAGGTGCTGTAGGCTGGGCCCAAAAGGCACGACACGATGTGCCGTGTTGAGGTGCAGCCAGGGCAGCGCGTGGCTTACGGGCTTGGTCAGGTTGCGGTAGTCGGCATTTAGCACCTGAGTGCGGACAGGTTTGATGAAGGGCTTGGGGTGTGCTTTCGTGGCGGAGGGTTCGCGGCCACGACAGCGAGGCGGCGACACCTGCTGCTGTCCCCAAGGCCCCGCTCGCCCTGGCCCCCACCTACCCAGTCCGAGCTGCAGTCAACGCTGGGCCAGGCGATGACGGCATTGAGCACGAGAGCGACCTTGGCCAGCTCGCTCAGGGCCCGGATGAACTGCTGCTGGCCTGCGCGCAGGGCAGTGCAGGGCGGGGGTATCCGTGTCGCCACGGCGGGAACCGAACGCTCACGTGCCTTTCGTTCGCTTCGTATGTACCGGACACGGTCGCTCCGTACCAGGCACGGTAGTGCTAGTCCAACACGCCCATGCTATCGTTAGGTTACCCCCCACAGGCGCCGAATATCAAGTTTACGCGACGCCAGCGCATACAGATCCCTTCACACAGGACCCCGCCTGCCCCATGACCGGCCCCAGCTCACTGAGGCCGTAGTGGATGACGCCGGGGGCGTAAGCCGCAACGCCATGCGACAGCGCCTGCTGCGCGTGCTCGACGTTATCCTGGGGGTGGCATACACCCGTTGATGTAGGTGTGATGGGTACCGGCGGAACAGCACATAGCGACGGGGTCTGACGGGACGGGGCCCGACTTGACGAGGTCCAATGGGACAGCGATTAGATAGATGTGTGCCGCGGAGGCCATGGGTTGAGAGGCGGTTGACGGCACGCGAGCCCGAGGTCATAGGTTGGTTTCGAGGCCACGTCCAACGCAGGTCAGGGACTCCGGTTGCGCCGCCAGGGCCACCAGCACCGCATCACGCGCAGCGCAGCGCGCGGCACGTACCATGGCAATGAACATGTGGGCGGGGCCGCCGCTTACGCGGGCGTTGAGCGCGTAGTTGAAGTTGCCGGTGTGCATGGTGACGATGCGCTTGGAGAGGACGTCGTTGGGTGGCGGCACCAGGCCGGCATGGATGTGCGCAAAGCCCTGCGGCCCGGGGAAAGCGGGGGCGACAGAGGGGAGGAGGGCCCTGGTACCGTGTCATAAGGGGTGGCGCCAGGCCGGCACGGATGTGCGCAGAGCAAGCGGCGCTTCGGGCCGGGCACGCCCGTAGGGTAGCTCACTTGCGTAAAGGGCGGGTTGAGATGCCCATGCCACATGCCGAGCCTGTGAGCCGGGCAACGCCGTCAGCAGCAGACGGTGGAAGGGGCGACACAGCCTGCTGGCGCCAGGTGGTGCGGACACAGCTTCGGCGTTGCGCATTGCCAACAGCGCCCGCGTGCGGCATCGCCTGCCGGAGGTGCCCCCCCATGCCGCTCTGCCGCACGACGTCGTACCTTCCCCCCCTCACACACACACATGGTATATGAGTGAATGTCGGGCATATGTTGATTATTACGAACACACACACACATGGTATATGAGTGAATTGCCGCTTTCCGAGTGCTTCCTCTCGCAAGCGCACTACCGGGCGCACTCCGCGCCACTCGCGCACTCGTGATGACTTGCCGCACGACACTAGCTGCTACACCTAACAGCCTTCCGCTAGCGCGCGTGTGCCTCTAGCATGGGTTTTGGGCCGCGCATGTCGCCGACACCGCCCACGTGGACGCTGCTGCTGGTGGTGGTTCTCCTGCTGGCAACCCTCCTGTCGATGCCGCTGGAACAACTTGGCCGCTCTCGCCCCTACTGGTGGCGGCGGCCCAGGTGATATGCACCATGCCGTCATGGGGATCCCCCGGACCTCGCAACCACCACCACGCGTGCGTCGGCCTGGCCCCCGAGCGCTACGGCAGGGGCCCGGCCGGCGGCGTGTGGGGAACTCTCACGAGTCCACGCGCCGCCAGCTGCACACACACGCACTGGCGCATTGGACGCATGCTGTCGTACTCCTCCTGGCTTTGTCACCCGCCCTCGCCCCTCGCCTTTCCCTCTCCTTCTGCAGCCGCAGCACCCGCCAGCGTCCTTCCGTCCTAGCGTGTGCCCTGCCTGCTCCTGCTACTGGCGTATCCCTTCGCGATACGCCGACTAACCCTACTGACCGCTTACGCCTCCTGCCTTTCGCCCCTGCTGCCGGTGGTCCTTCCCTGCTTTCGTTGGTACGTCTACGCGTTGACATATGGAGGTGCTGTGCCGGGGCCGAGTTGTGTTGTTAGCATGCGTTAGCCAGCGCGCGCGTCGGCGGGTGCTGCGGCCGCACCAATATACATGTCCGACGCCAGGTAACTTATACACTGGTACGCGGGCTGGACGGACCGGAGACCGAGGTCTCTCAAGGCGGCGCTGGGTTTCGTTTCCCGCACCGGCGCACTAAAACGCATCCCTGCTTCATATGCACGACAGACGCGTCACCAACCCACGGCGTGCCGCACGGGTCGTGCTTACTATTTGTTACCTATTTCTGAACACACGCACACTCTCGCAAGATTACAAATACTACGTACGAGTGCCGTACCGGTACACACCTGCCGTACCACCACCATGTGGTCTCCAGCCAGCCGCCATTCAGCTCGTCCGGCCGTACAGCTGCGTGTGTGTGCGGGAGGGGGCCGTTTGGTGCGGCCCCGGGGCGAGGGGCGCATTCGAGCAGACACGCCGACAGCCGCGTAACTCCGAGCAAGCAGCGCGCGGCTCACAGATGCTGAGGAGTCCGAACAGCTCGGGCTTCACGGCCCTCGCGGCCGCCTCGTTCTCTGGGTCCTCGGGATCAGGCCACAAACGCACGCCTGCAGCACACACACATGCGGATCGAAGTACTTTGTCATTGAGCATCGACTGGGCTCTCAAAGCCCGACGACCTCACCGCGCTAGCTGTCTGCAGTGCCAAGCCATGCGCGGCGAGCTGCCAGACGCACCCAGGTCCGCGAACGCCTGGCGGTAGGCCCGCGTGTACGGCCCCGGGGGCCCAAACAAGTACCCGCCCAGCTCCCGAGGCCACTGCCCGCCTGCGGAGCGCGGCAGCAGGGCGGCGGGCGGGTTGACTGCGTGCGCGCGGGCCGGTTCCACGCTTGCAAGTAGATACCGTAACGGGCACCCGCAGCCGCCTCGCCCGCAGCGCCTCATCCCTGGACCGCGGCTCTGCGCACCCGAGTGCGGCATCTGGAGGATCGCAGACCGGATCGTCACATTGACAGTCGGCTCGCGGCAGGCGTCGGTGGCGGGGTAGGGGTCGGCCGAAATGCGCATGGCGGCCGGGTCCTGCACGGTCAGCACCTGCGGGGGCGCGGGGCGGGCCGTCTGCTCGATGATACGCATAGATGGCGTGGAGCGTTGGCCCCCAAGGAGTTGGACGCACGGCAGCCCAGGAGCAGCTCGGTTTGCCCATTTCTTCCCCCAGCCCAAGGCAGCCATGACCACGAGACGTGGACCCCGGCGCTCGGTGAAGTCGGCATAGGCGACAAGGGGACACATCCCCGATGGCGCGGCGCGCATCACACGCATCACACGCATCACACGCATCACACGCATCACGCGCATCACACGCATCACACAGCCACGACCGCACAGGTTACCGTTGGCCGCCGGGCACGCCGTGTGGCCAAGCTGCGGCGGCCCCCACCTTGTCAAACATCTTTGCCAGGAACAGCTCCGCCACCGCCTGCTCATGCGCCTGTGGAAATCGAAGCGGCGAGGCGCTCAGCGGCATGCACGGGCAGCGGCGGGGCTCGGCCATCGCCACGCTGCGGCACCTGCCGCCCACAGGCGCCTGTCCGCTTGCAGCGGCAAGTGCGGCCGTGACGTGGCCAGCCCTGCCTTACGTCGCACCAGGGCCGGGTCCGTGTTTTGGATCTATGCTGCGCGACCGTGCCCAACTTCCTGGCCGGCGGCGCTCACCTCATAGCCGCCCAGCCGCGCCCAGCCCTGCTCGTCGGCCCCGCCCATGGACTTGAGCGTATTGATGTACAGCGGCCGGCCGGCGGTGGCGCTGGCGATGGTGTCGCCCAGGATAGTCTGGTCCTCCTGCAGCGGGTCGGGTGGGCGGGAAGGCAGGGGGCAAGGCAGACACGGTGGATGTCGGCGCAGGGACGAGGGGCTAAGCGAGGACGGTGCAGGGTCGTGGACCGCGTACGCCGACAAACCCGCGCTGCCGGCGCTGCCCGGCGGGGGGGTCCATTCTGAGCAGCGCATGGTGCTTCTTTGCTGCGCCGTCCTCACCCCGGCCCTGTATGCAAGCCCACGTAGAAACGGACCTGGTAGAAGCCGCGGGACTCATCTTGCTCGGGAATGCTTTTCGAGATGGCGCGAAGCGCAGTGCGGTTCTCGGACCACCGCACTGCGGGCGGGGAGCACGCGTGGGCAGCCGGGCCCCAGGGAGGGCTGTCAGTCGAGGCCTGGCTCAGTACACATCGGCCCTGCTGCCCATTCGCCCCTTTCCCGTTGCGTCTTGCCCACTCCCACCTGCCCGCTGGACTAGCTCAAATAGCGCCCAAGCCACGGGGCCGTTGGGGGCCGCGTTCTGCGGGGCCGGGCTCGGCGTCAGACGACACAGGATCAGGAGACCAGGCAGAGAAGATGGGAGTTTGGAGTTCACCCCAGTTAGCGCTCAATGGCGCTCAGCAGTCGCAACGCACGGCTAGCAGGGCGCCCCGGCGGACTTCCAATGTTGATGTCGCGCAAGAGCAAGTTATGCAAAAGAGAGAAAGAGTGTATGTGTAGGTAGCATAGGGTTGGCGGGGCACCGAGGATGTGGACTGGGGACATCAGCATGGTGTTGGGGATCGGGAGACCGGCAAGTTCAGTTCAAGGAATTGCCGTACCGCACCTGTACGTACGAGAAGCCGCCGTTTGTTGACATGCTGTTTTCCGCCTGGCTGAACATGACGTACTCGTTGGCGGGCGGCGACTTGACCAGGCCGTACCAGTCGCCCACCGGGATGACGTCAGCGTCCACCTAGAAAAAGGGAAGGGCGGGAGCCAGGGTAAGGGAGGGAGGGGCGCTGCAGGGATCAGGCAATGAGCGCTCCCTCGGGGCCTTCCCCACCGCAGTATTGCAGCGGTGCATCACGACCAGCACGCCACGCCAGCTGCACGATGGCCCCCCCCTTCCCAACCCACGCCCGACCCACATCGCGCCAGAGGTGCCACCCCCTCCCGCACCAGCCCCCTCCCGCACCATCATGACGTTGTACCCCAGCACCACCGCCCTGGCTGCGGGGCGAGGGCGGCAGGGCGGGAGGGCCACAGCAACCGGGGCCGGTCGTCCGTTTACGTTGATACGGCCGAGCACAAGCACCGCAGTGCTGTGACCAGTCCCAACGACCAGCCCCTGGCGCATCCGCTCGGCGCCTGCGCCTGCGCACCCGCTGTGAAGATGCTGCAGAGTGGAGGGCGGGGAACCACAGGGCAGTAGCCGCCGCTCGCTTGCGACCAGCCCCAGCCATCCCCGCATCCCAGAAAACAAGCTAGGCGCAGGACGGCCGCCCAGCCCCCGCATCTCCCTCGCCAACCCCATTCGCGAAGGGCCTCGGTCCTTGCCCGCAAGCGCGCCGCTCCCAGCAACGGCGCGCGGTCCGCTTCCAATGCCACTTGATGCCCAGTGCGCAACACGCGGAGGCGCGAAGTCGCCCGCGTGCCGTCTGCCCAATGGCCCCCGCCCCACCTGCCGTGAAGTACTTTCGCCACCAGCCGGGTATGCCCATGGGGTGGGCGATGTACTCGAACTGAGAGCTGTACTCGTGGCCGCTGGGGTGGGTCGATAGGCGTCGCACCTCAACGATACGGGTTGCCGCTCATGGCCACGGCCAGCTGCTATTTTATGCATGGATCTGGGGAGGGCTGCCTCGGTACGGCTGCCTGCTCCATCCGTCGGTGCGCGGCACGCAATAATACGGGCTGGGCCCCATCGACAGGCGGTCGGCAGGGCTCCCGCACGACACCCCTCCTACGCAGCCCTCCCACGGGCGTGACAGCCCACCTGGTGCCGTTGCCTAGGCGGTACCAGCCACACGACACGGCTGGGGAGGGCGGGAACAGCGAGCGGAGCAGTGTGAGTGCGTGCGTA
>BDDC01000129.1:37337-54146 GCA_001662425.1 Chlamydomonas sphaeroides | reverse complement strand
GGCCTGTTTCTGGGGACTTCCCAGGCCCGGCCCTCTCACATCGCCCATGGGCGGCGCTGCCAGCACGCTTTGCGCCATGTCGCCAACACGGCATGCCGCGCCACAGAAACCGCTCCCCACCAGCCCGACCCACGGCGTTGCCATCTCCATTCGCCAAGCGACGTGGCACATTCTTCCCTTCCCCATCGAATCCCGACCCACATCATGCCCCGCCGCTCCCACCCAAACCCTGCCCCTCCCGCCCCAGCCCCCCCCCCGCACTATCATGACGTTGTACCCCAGCACCACCGCCCGGGCTGCGGGGCGAGGGCGGCAGGGCGGAGGACCATAAGGCAATCTTTAGAAATGCAAGCACAGAGACCAAGGCATGGAGCGGCCGCGCAGCCGCGGCATCTCCCCCGCCACTCCCATTCGCACAGGGCCTCGGTTCTTGCCCGCAAGCGCGCCGCTCCCAGCAACGGCGCGCGGTCCATTCCCAATGCTCCTTGATGCCCAGTGCGGAAAACGCGGAGGCGCAAAGCCAACCGCGTGCCATCTGCCCGATGGCCCCCGCCCCACCTGCCGTGAAGTACTTGCGCCACCAGCCGGCGACGCCAATGGGTTGCGCAAGGTACTCAAACTTAGACCTGTACTCGTGGCCGCTGGGGTTGGGCCAGGGTGCGTCTTATCTCAACGAGGCTTACGGGGTGCCGCTCATGGCCGCGGCCAGCCACTATCCGATGCATGAGGTGCAACCGCCAGGGTAACGAAGCCGCTTCCAAAGCGAATATGCTTACTTTATCCCGCGGTGCAGGGCGGGCAGTGACGGAGGGCTGCCGTGGGCCCCGCCACGCAGGCAGGCGGTCGACAGGGCCCCAACACGACACCCCATCCACCCGCCCTTCCTACGGGTGTGGCAGCCCACCTGGTGCCGTTGCCTAGGCGGTACCAGCCACACGACACGGCTGGGGAGGGCGGGACCAGCGAGCGGAGCAGTGTGAGCGCGTGCGTAGCGGCGGCACGCCTCTGCTGCGCCGCTTGACACGGCCCCAGGGAGGGACAACAGGCTAGGCCAGACTCGGATTGCGCAGTCATCCCGACATGTCTGCTGCTATGGGCCCTCCTCACCGGGGTTGGCGCGATGCGGCGCGTGGAGCGCATGCGCAAGCTCCTGTGCGGCGGGGCAGGAGTCGGGTGGGTCGGCGGCACAGCCCCAAGCAAGCAGGCCAGCACACAGTTCGCCGTGCCTGCAAACTTTACCCGACAAGTCTCGGGCTGCTCCATCACTGTCAGGGTGTGACCGTAGCCGGCGCGGTGGAGTCGGTCCATGGTATGTGCCGCAATCGACATGCGGTTCTCCGCGAACGTGATTCTGATGGAAACGAGGGATATAGTAGGCAATCACCAACGTCTGTAAAGTTGCGTGATATCCTGTGCCAAGAGCTCATGTTGACCAACATTTCCTTGCGCCAGTGCGTCGCCTTCAGCGCCTGGATGAGCTGAGCTGCTGTGTCGAGAGGCCCGATGTAGCCTCCTGCTATCTTTCCTGTGCTGCAGAAGTCCTGATTTCGGCAGTCAATTTGTTCGCTGGAGCTCAAGACGGCCGGCGCATATAATAAAAGCACGATAAGGATATAAAGAGCAACCATCGGAGTCTTCTTGCATATGAGCGCAACACGCGCTCGTTTTAGGCAATCCTGGCCTGAGTAGTAGCGTATGCGTTGCTACATATTACGTTCAGTGCAAGCAGCGTTTGACGCACGCTTTATCAATGGTGCGCGAAGCGCGACTTATGCTGCGTCACAGGCACGGGCGGCTAGTCAGACTGTCGTTGGCTGTTACCGTGCTCCGCGTGCGGGGGCCGCCAGCCGGCCCCACGTTGGGCTGCGCAGCGGCATGCCAGAATCACCGCTATCAGTTTTGGCCGATCTTCAACTTGTCGAACCCATGCCGTTGAGCATCCAGCCGTGCAGCCACCCAACCCTAGCTACTAGCGGCCGCTGGGGCGGTCGGGGGCGTGCCCCAGAGGGTTTGGCTACTGGCTCCTTGTGTACATACCGGCATGTCCATTGCCTCTTCCAGGCGCCGGGGAGCGCGTTGTGCGCGTCCGGGGCACCCCGGGGAGCGCATCCTGTAGAGCGGCGGCGTGTGTTGCGACGTAATCGCTGTAGCCGCCGACGGCCGCTCCGTTGCGCGTAGCGGAAGCATGGGCATACAGCGCACGCGACAGGCTTGCGGGCGGTCTGTGAGCCGATGAAAGTGGTGTGTTGGTGGTGGGGCGATGCAGGGTCCTGCGCGCTCACCTTGCCTGCCATCCAGGATGCCGACCTCTCGCACCGCCTCGCAGTCCTGGCCGTTATCCACTCGCAGACTGGGCATGAGTACGGGGCGCTGCGCATGCTGTGGTGCTTGCACGGTCATGGTTGGGTGAGGCAGTAGCCTGCCTGTACTGGACTCCTCTTGCCTGCACACCTTGCTGGCAGCACCCCTCAAGTACGACACCACTCTTCCAAGCAGGTCCAAGCAGCGTGTTGGCGTCCTTTACCACCTCCGCAGACGGGGGCTTTGCTGGTCTGTACCGCGCCTGGGTGATGCGTTGATATCGGCGCTGAAAACCGCATGGAAACGAGCGGGTAGCGGCGCACTATTTACCAGCAGTGTCATGGCCACGTCCAGGGCGGCCTGCTGCTCGCTCGTCGCGTTTGTCAAGCCAAAGGGGATATCCCTCCCTTGCTACTTGCGAGACACACCACGCCACCGTGTGCCAGATAGCATCACGGCGAATCCCTACACCATCGTCCATACGGCCACGGCATCATATGCCACATGCTTGAGTTCGTCACGAGCGCACCGGCATTACGCCAGCCGCCCTCCCAATAGTTATTTGCTCATCACCATTTCACCAAGTGATCACATACCACAAGCCACACAGCGCCCATGGTGCCCTCCGTGCCTAACCTTCAGCACACGTGCCTTCAGCAGTTCGCTCCGACAGATCCAGGGCCCATGCAGGCAGGCATCCGAGGCCCCAACCTGAGGCCGGTCCGGCACGCCCTGGCCTCTTGCCCCTTACATACCAGGCTTATTACCAGCCAAGGGGCCGGCTCAGGACGAGTGTCTGCATGCGAGCCGTGAAGCTCCTTCATCATACAGGTACACAGGTAACGCAGTGTTTAGGACACGAAGTCAAGCAACGTGCCGCTGCCCAGGGGTCCTGGCAACGGCACGGGCAGTGGCAACCTAGCATGGCTCTCGGCTTGCAAGGCCCCTGGGTGACGCGGCGGTGCTCGGGCAGCCCTCTGTGAGTACGAGCCGCCTGGCCTTCACAAGACCGGTCCTATCATCGCAACAGCGTTTACTCCTCAGTGGCCGCGGGGGACCGGCCGGCAATTAGGCATTCACAATTTTGCAAACGTGTAGGGTTCATCGACCGCAGCCCTGCTTCTGCGGCGTTCTGTGCATGCCGCCGCAGGCCCCTCGCCCCCCTCAGTCCCCGAAGGCGGCTCGCTCCTGGGCCGGCAGCTGGTCGAAGCGCAGCGCCCGACACCTGCGCCCACACGAGCACACGCAGCTGTGACCGGCAGTGACCGGCAATGGCAGGGAGCAAGTCGCAGGGAGCAGCAGCGATGCACACGCGCGTTTGATCCACCAATGGGAAGGGCCCCGCGTGCGTGCTCACATCCCCGTCCAGGCCCCAGCCCGCCTGCCACCCTGCGCACGCAATTACCCACCGCCGCGTCCACTCGTCGTACGACCCATGTACAGCAGGATCCAGATCCGTGACCTCCACAAGATGGTCCAGCAGCAGCGGCACGCCCCACTCCCGTAGTTTCAGTATCAGCGCCGCGTTGTCGAGGAGCAAGTCGTGGGCGGACACCTGCGCGTGTGTGGGTGTGTGGTCGTCCGGGAGAGATGTGGGAGGGGCCTCAGGTGTCGGGAAAGTGAGGGGCTGGCACGTGGTGCACGGGGTCTTTCTGTGTGTTCAAGTGTTGAGTAGAAAGAACCCCGCACGCGGCACAGCACGCCCCGGGTAGAGTTGGCGCGTCGGCTGTGCGCAGAGGGAATGCGGTTGAATGCACCAGTGCGGAAGCGAGGTCCAGCGCCACCCGGAAGGAGCCCTTGTATGTCTCTTCCGTGTTATGCTAGACGAGACGTGAAAGGGCGGGATGGCTACAGCGGCGTCTCATTGAGTGGGGGGAGCCCGGCAGCGGGCTAGGGTGGCTGCCGCCAGGCCGCGGCCAGGGCCAAAGTGTGAAGCCGTTGCAGCGGGCAATGGGCGCTGGCAGGTGCCTCCTGGCTGCGTACATTGGTCGTGCACCCCACGCCCCAGTCCCTGGTCACACCTTGTGGAAAGTGGTGTCGCTGTTGCCTCCATGCGGGGGCAGCGGCGCGCCGCCACTCTGTGGGCCGGGGCACGATAAAATGGGGCAGAAGGCGGAGGAGGACGGAACGAGTCGGCGGCATAGGAGTTCGTGCGCCGGACCGGCCCTGAGCGAATAGCGCAGCGCACAGCAGCGCTATCGCCAGCGGGCGCGCAGAAGCGATGGCCGCGGGCCGTCGCGGCTGCATACGTGTCGCATGCGTGTCGCATGCATGGCCGCTCTCACCGTGAGGTTCAGGCGGCGCGGCTGCGGACGCAGTCGCTGCAGCTGCTCGAACTCGACGGCCAGCAGCGCCTGACCCGGGCGGCCGCCCGAGTTCATGCAGCCCCAGGTCATCAAGCCGCCCCACTCGCCTGCGGGGAGGAGGCAGCCACACCCAGGGACCAGGCGTGCGGCGGTGGACGCGGGACGAAGGGGCTGGAGCACGACATTTGAAACTGCACGGGCTGCCGCAACTGTGTCTCAGCACGGCACAATGCGGACCCACGAGCGCGCACAACTCTGGCCGACCAGACCCACATTTGAGCTTGTCGAGGCTGGGCCCAAACGGAGCGACGCGGTGCGCCGTGTTGAGGTGCAGCCAGGGCAGCGTGTGGCTTACGGGCTTGGTCAGGTTGCGGTAGTCGGCGTTCAGTACCTATGCGGCACAGCCAGGGGACCGCGAGCAGGCAGGGGACGGGAACAAAATGATATGGGACGGGAGCAGTGCAGGGTCAGGATCCTGGCCGTCTGCCCAGAAAGGAAGGGTTTGCGGCGACGACAGCGAGGCGGCGACACCTGCTGCTGTCCCCAAGGCCCCGCTCGCGCAGGGCCCCACCTACCCAGTTCGAGCTGCAGTCGACGCTGGGCCAGGCGACGACGGCGTTGAGCACGAGAGCGATCTTGGCCAGCTCGCTCAGGGCCCGGATGAACTGCTGCTGGCCTGCGCGCCGCCACATCACGGGGGGGGTCGGGGGCAGGGTAGGGGCTGGGCTCGGTCGTGTGCCTGCAGGTGGCGGCGACACCACGACCAATGCCGCGCACTGGGGCGCAACAAACAGGCCGCCCCCAGACTACAACTCACTCAGGCCGAAGTGGATGACGCCGGGGGCATACGCCACGACGCCATGCGACAACGTGTGCTGCGCGTGCTCGACGTCCTCCTGCACGCGCGCGTCGGGCACTCGGTTCAGACAGCTTGAGCAGATTCGGGGCTGCAGACCTGTTCGGAGCTTGCGCCCCACAACACAAGGCCAGTGCTGAGGCCAGCCCGCACGCGCGGAGCACGCACGGAGGGGGTCGCGCCGCGGCACGCACCAAGCCGTTCACACAGTGGCCATCTTTTCTGAGTCGATAAAACTGGTGACGTCTATTGAACTGAATCGTCGGCGTATCGATGTAATTAACAAGGGCTGCGCACCGTGGCCGCGAACATGTGGGCGGGGCCGCCGTGGATGCGGGCGTTGAGCGCGTAGTTGAAGTTGCCGGTGTGCATGGCCACAAGGCGCTTGGAGAAGATGTCGTTGGCGGGCGGCACTAGGCCGGCATGGATATGCGCAAAGCCCTGCGGCCCGGGGAAAGCGGGAGGGGCGGCGATGGAGAGACAGGTGGCAGGAGGGCCCTGGTAGGTGTCGGGAGCGCTGGACGCGGGGCCGTCATATGGGTGCGCACAACTCTGCAGCGGTCGGGATGCGCGTGAGGGCGCTCGCACGAGGCTGCGTCTCTTCGTTGGGGGCGGGAGCAGGTCCGAGCCGCTATCATGTTGCCACAGCAATCCCAGGCGTGCGCCAGGGCTGCACAGGATGGGGGCCGGGGCGCACCGGCACCCAAGCTCTCACTTGCGTGAAGGGCGAGTTGAGGTGCCGGTGCCAGGTGCCTAGCCTGCGCGCGAACAAAGGAGTCCAGGGGTGCAGGCAGTGGCAGGTGGCGGGCGACAGGCAGACTGGCGTCACGACTGCGCTGAGCAACGTGCGGCATAGCGAGGATGTGAAGGACGCGACTTAGGGCTAGCGGACGGCGGGGCCCTCCGGGCGAGGTGGACTTGCGGGCGAGACATGGCCCGCGGCATGTGTGAGTGCCGTACACACCTGCCGTACCACCACCACGTGGTGTGCAGCCAGCCGCCGTTCAGCTGGTTCGGCCGTACCGCTGTTGCGGGGTGACATGTGCGTGGGAGGGGGCGTAGGGCACGGGGTCATGGAAGGCAAGGGGTCCATCGGCCGTGGGGGCATCGGCATCGGCAGCCCGCCTGGCATCAGCAACTTGGATCGGGTGAAGCTCCCACCGGTACGTGTGCACTCACGAGCGTTGATCAGTCCAAAGAGCTCGGGCTTCACGGCCCTCGCGGCCGCCTCTGTCTTGGGGTCCTCGGGGTCTGGCCACAGCGGCACGCCTGCATCGCAAGCACACCAAGGGTGGCAACCAGTGATGCCTTGTCTAAGACGGGCCGGGCTCTGACACACAGCAGCACGCCTGCAGCACCGCGAAGCAGGCATGCCTCGTCTAGCCTGCCCCACACAGCAGCATATAAAGAGACGTAGCGCAAAATGAAATCTCAGGCACAGCCCCACACGACCCCGCGCGCGGCACAGAGCGGGGCCGCTGCCGAGCGCCGTGGCTGCCAGACCCACCCAGGTCCGCGAACGCCTGGCGGTAGGCCTGCGTGTACGGCCCCGGGGGCCCAAACAGGTACCCGCCCAGCTCCCGAGGCCACTGCCCGCCTGCGGAGCGCGGCAGCAGGGCGGCGGGTGGGTTCACTGCGTGCGCGCGGGCCGGTTCCGCTCTTGAGGGTAGATACCATGACGGGCACCCGCAGCCGCCTCGCCCGCAGTGCCTCATCCCTGGATCGCAGCCCGGCGCACCCGAGTGCGGCATCTGGAGGACCGCGGACCGGATCGTCACATTGACTGCCGGCTCGCGGCAGGCGTCGGTGGCGGGGTAGGGGTCGGCCGAAATGCGCTTGGCGGCCGGGCCCTGCACGGTCAGCACCTGCGGGGGCGCGGGGCAGGTCGCTCGCCACGCCTTGTCGGCTCTGTGGTGAGCGAATGGCTGCGCTACCCAGCCATGAGCGCATAGCGTGGCACGGCCTGGCACGGCATGGCGCGTTCCCAACCTTTCACGCACAAGTGCTGCGTGCGTGTTACTCCATTACTTTCCTTGCAGGAACACACGCTACGCACGATCAACGTTTCATCAATGCACCTTGTCAAACAGCTTTTCCAAGAACAGCTTGGCCACCGCCTGTTCGTGCGCCTGCGGGCGGCGAAGGAGAAAGGGTAGGGTTGCTAACCAGCTGGCCTCAGGGGACACGGTCCGCCAGGGGGCAGGTGGGCATGTCGAGCGGAGACGTGACCGGCCCCGGGTGGGTCCCCGCGCGTGCTGCGGCCCTCGCCTGCGCCCCCGTGCCACCACGCCGTGCCCCCTCCCCGTAGCCGCCAGCCGCACACACCAGCTCGCCGCCCCCAGCCTGCCCTTCGAATGCCCCCCAGCGTGCTGACGTGCCTTGACCCCAGGCCTGGGCCCCTGCGGCAGCGAGTGGCTGGCGCCACCGTGCCTCCCTTCCTGGCCGCTTTGCCGCACCTGCAAGCCATCCAGCCGCGCCCAGCCCTGCTCGTCGCCCTTGCCCATGGACTTGAGCGTGTTGGTGAACAGGGGGCGGCCGGCGGTGGCGCTGGCGATGGTATCGGTCAGGATGGACTGGTCCTCCTGCGAGGCGTTGGTAGGCCCACACAACTCTGAGCGGGGTGCGCAGGCCGTGCATTATGGCCGTGTGCAAGGACAGACGGGTGTGGCAGGCACGTGGGAGGGCAGGACGGTGACGTACGACGGGGCGCATGGCCCGCCCTGCCAGCTATGCTGGGCGTTGCACGTCCGGGCGCAGGGGCCCATGACGCAGGGCCGGCTCGGGCCCGGAGATGGCGGCGCAAGGGCAGCACGCGCCGTTGCGAGTTCGTTGCGAGATTACTCCAACGCCGGTGTCACGTCCGCCGCTGTGTCACGTCCGCCCATGTCACAACCCCGCGGGTAACCCCGTGTCGCCCGGCCTTGGCGCCTTGGCGCTCGCGCTGCCTCCGGTGCACAGCCACGGACCTGGTAGAAGCCGAGGGCCTCGTCCGGGCTAGGAATGTTGGCCGAGATGGCTCGAAGCGCGGTGCGGTTCTCGGACCACCGCACTGCGGGCAAGAGCGCACGTGGGCAGCCGGGCCCCAGGGAGGGCAGTCAGGCGGGGTCAGGCACGGCGCAGCCTCGCCCTTCCCGCGCGCCCCTCTGCCGTGTCTACTCGCCCGCTTCGTACCTGCTCTATGGACTAGCTCAAACAGCGCCCAAGCCACGGGGCCGTTGGGGGCCGCGTTCTGCGGGGAGGGCCACGATGTGTGCAACAACGGCACAGGAGAAGGGTCAGACTGCGTACCTTACACCATGGTCTGGCTTGAGGCCGCACCGTACCGGCACTTTCCGTGCCTGGATATCCCGTACCGTACCTGTGCGTATGAGAAGCCGCCGTTCGTTTCGGTAGTCGACTCCGCCTGGCTGAACATGACGTACTCGTTGGCGGGCGGCGACTTGACCAGGCCGTACCAGTCGCCCACCGGGATGACGTCAGCGTCCACCTAGACGGGGGGAGGGAGGGCGGGAGGCGGCTGGCAGCGAAGACACACGAACGCGGTTGGGCCGAGAACAGGCACGCGGCCTGTTTCTGGGGACTTCCCAGGCCCGGCCCTCTCACATCGCCCATGGGCGGCGCTGCCAGCACGCCGTGCGCCATGTCGCCAACACGGCACGCCGCGCCACGAAACCGTTCCCCACCAGCCCGACCCACATCGTTGCCATGACGCTACGCCACGCCCAGCTGCACGTGACCCTTCGTCCCGATTCACTCCCAACCCACATCGCTACCCCCTTCCCCAACCCCGACCCCTCTCCCCCCAGCCCCTGCCAAACCATCATGACGTTGTACCCCAGCACCACCGCCCGGGCTGCGGGGCGAGGGGGGAGGGCGGGAGGGCCACAGCAAGCGGGGCTGTCGACCGTCATGATGGTACGGGCGACCGCAGGCATCAGAGTGCTACGACCAGCCCCAACGACCAGCCCCTGGCGCATCCGCTCGGCGCCTGCGCCTGCGCACCCGCCGTGAAGTATTTCCGCCACCAGCCCGGGACGCCAATGGGGTGCGACAGGTACTCGAATTTAGACCTGTACTCGTGGCCGCTGAGCGAGCGGGCAGAGGAGAGGGACCGACGAGGGGCAGCCGTTGGTGGCGGCTCCCACAGCATGCGGCACGGCGCACGGCGCATGGCCATGCCAACAACCGACAAAGCGCGTGACGAGCTGGCCGCCGGGTCTGCGTTGCTTGGCGGTTTGGGCGGTTGGGCTTGCATGGCCGCTACGCGGATCACGGCGGCGGGCGCAAGTGCGATCAGGCTTCCGGGTGCGGGGGTCGGGGCGGTGCTGTTACTGTTACTGTTACACCGCAAAGCGGAGGTCGCCGTTTCACAGCCAGGGGAGCCATCGGCAGATCAGGTGCACTCCTCGCCTGGCTGCTTGCACCATCCTTTGTGCGCGGCACAGGCTGGCTAGCCCTGGCACGGCGAGTTGCAGCCCACCTGGTACCGTTGCCTAGGCGGTACCAGCCACACGACACGGCTGGGGTGGATGACCCGGAGCGGAGCTGGGCCTGCGTCAGGGCTGGGGGGCGGAGGGACCGCATAAGGCCGAAGCGCGTGTGGGCGCGGCAATTCCAGCCCGCCCGCTCGCCCGCCTGCCCGGCAGCTGCTTACTCCGCCTCTGGTGGTGAGGCGCATGGAACACGTGGGACAACATCTGTGGAGAAGGGAAGGCGGAGGTCAGGGGCGTGCGAACGGTCGGGACAAGGGCAGGGGGTCGCCAGCACTCGGGGAGGGGAGGGGCGGGGAAACGGAGGGCTGGGGCTGGGGCCGTGTGTCGCCCGTTCAATGTTCCCTACCCGACAAGTATCGGGTAGCTCCAAGATGGGAAGCACATGGCCGTAGCCGGCACGGTGCAGGCGGTCGAGGGTGTGAGCCGCGATGGACATGCGGTTCTCCGCAAACAAGATGCTGGGGGCACATCGATTGGAGCGCCATCCACAAGTTTAACGTGCAACAACCTTTGAGATTGATCGGGAGTATAGCGCACCGGTCGGCGGCCGAACGCACGATTCGCCTACATTTCCTTGCGCCAGTGGGTCGCCTCCAGTGCTAGTCGCAGTTGAGATGCAGTGTCTAGAGGCCCGACGTAGCCGGCTAGCTGGCCAGTACTGCAATAGGCTGTGTTGCGGCATTCCACTCCAGCGTCTGAGCATAACGCCGCCTTGATCCTAGTCGTTATTATCAAAAGCAAGGCAAGCCGATCAGCCAATCGGTACATGGCTGCCTGTGGCGACAATAACGCAACGAAAGTACTACAAGCTCCACACTTGTTTGGTGCTGCTCGTATGCAGTTGCACGCTCTTATTAAGTATGTCGAACGTCTTGGTATGCATTGGTTTGGGTGATGTGTCACGGATGGAGTGTTGAACGGAGCTGCACGGCGCTGCGCGGCACAGCCATGGGGCCAAGACCGTGCCGCGTCCGCTTGGGGCAGGCTGCCAGCGCAATCCCGCTAGTCCCTTGCGGCAATCCTGGCTGTCGGTGACACATTACCCTGGCAGTCCTGCCGTTGTGCGAGAACAATCCTGGCTGTCTGCGGCGGACTCCCTGGGAAATCCCTCGTTTCTCCCTCAGGAATCCCACATGCCGCAGGCGGTCGGCCTGGGCCGGCCCCCCCCTTGACGGCCTCAGCCGTCCTGACCGCGGCAGGCGGCCTAGCCTAGGGCCAGCTCTTTGCCGTGCCGAGACAGGCAGCGACAGGACGACAGAGATCAGGGGAGACTCCCCTGACAGAGATATCGTGGCCGGTACCCACCCTCCTGGAAAGGCAGCACAAGGTTGCCCAGGTCTGACGGTGACACCGGGTTTATCTCTGGACTGTTGTGTCACAGCGTATCGGGACCTAAATGCCGCGGGGTGGGGGAAACCCGAAAACGGAACCAGAGGAGACCTGCCTGCGCCGGACTGCATCGCGAGCCCCGGGGACTCCGAGTCAGCCCGCGGGTGAAGGGTGCAGGTGCTGGCAGTGTTTTAGAAGGCGGACCAGGAAGCGGCCTCATACCGCCGACTGGGGCGGCCGGCGGCTGTGATGGGCCCGGCCTGGGTGCTGGCCAGGCACGCATGACAAGGCACGCACAGCGAGTCCGTGCTCCGCGGCACCGCTCGGCACCTCCTCGGCGTACTGCTCGACAGCTTTGCGGCGCAGACCCTTGCCCACGCGCTTCACATGTTTCGACGCGAGACATTGCCAACAGGCATGGTGGAGGCTGGAGGGCCGCTGGCGCCGTGCGGGGGGCCCTCGGCGCGGCCCAGGGGTGCAGTGCGGCGTCCCCAAGATGACCCTCAACTACTTCACACCTTCACCTTCTCTCTCAGGTTCCCTCCAATGATTTCAACGCTGCTTATGAAGGAGAAGGGCCCAGAGGAAAGGAGCCCAGGGGTGAGGAGCCTGCACTGCTCTATCCGGGCCAGCGCCGTCCAGCCGTTACAGCAGCCCAATGCGGAGTGTCCCACGGCGCTCAGTGCAGCTCTGCGGATACTTGGGCCTGCTCTTCCTTATCGCAACGCCTGCAACTTCACTCGTCGTTAAGGACCATACCGAAGCGCCCAGCTTTGCACACACACACCGCGCCAGCGCACTGGTACAGCCCTTCTCGCACTGTGCCTCTTGAAGCCACCATGTCCCACCATCCAACCCTGTCATGATTAATAACGAGCTTCAAGTTGTATCGACTATGGCCACAGCAGTGTAAACTTGCTCACTTCCTCAATGCGGAAACACTATGTACTGCCTATGTACGTGCCGCCAGCAGCCAGCGTCATTCTTCGTCCGGACCAGCCACGGTACCCGCAACACGCGCCGCGCCCGGGAGGCAGCCCACCGCGTTGACGCCTGCCACCGTCCGCGCCAGCTCATGTCTACAGACCAGCGGCCCACGCATGTACAACTGCCTCGCCCCAACAACCTGTACTCGCTTCGGACGGCTCTCACTCGTTGTCCCAAGGAGCGCCCCGGGGGCCTTCACCCGGCCTCCGCCACACAATAAGTACACGCCTCGCAGTCGCTAGCTCGCTACCTCATCAGCGCCCACGCTAAGGCTGTTCAACACAACGTGATATCTAACTGCTCTCATCAAGGCTCTCGAAGGCAACGCTGGCCCCCGCGCGCGCCCGTCCACCGCATCACTCGCTGCGCGCGTTCAAACGTGCTGCGCTGTAGCAGCTCTCCCGGTCCCGTCCGGTCCGGCACCTCGCCGTTCACGTGTTGCGGAAGAACAGCCGCACCTGCCGCCGCACCTCGGGCCGCTGCTTGGTGGCCTGCGGGCGGTGAACACCGTGTGGGGGCCGAGGGCCGGGGGAGCAGGTGGGTGGCGGTACCACCCAGCCCTAGGATCGCCCACCGATCTCCCATCGATTCTCCATGGCTCCACGCTCATCATGCTCGCGACAGCCCCTCTAAGCATATGCACTGCCGCCTTCGCGCGCACCTCGTAGGGGTAGATGAGCAGCGCGGGCCAGGAGCCCAGCGCCAGCAGCAGCAGCACCGCCTTGAGGCCGCTGACCGCCGCGGAGCCCCAGCTGGAGGTCCAGTCAAAGGCCGGCAGGCTGGCCTCCAGCGCCGTGATGGTGGCGGCCAGCAGCACGTACCTGAGGACAGGGCGGAGGGGAGGGGCGGCAGGCGGGGTGGGGTTTGTGTGCGGCCTGAGCACGCTGCGCACTCCTGCAACCACAGAGCGTGGCATGGTGTGGACTGCCAAGGTGGGGGCTGAGTGGGCGGCCCGGTACCCACCCGGCCATCATGTAGCGCTCGTCCGGCAGCTCCACGTCATCGGGGGCGCCAAAGCCCGGGCCGTCTGGCACTGAGCCCTCCACGCCCTGCGGAGCGGCAGGCGCGGAGGCGGGCCATGGGCGTTGCGAGCGGGGCCATGGCAGGAATCACACCCGAACGGCGTGCGGGGAGTGCTGCGGTCTGGCATGAGGTGCGCGCCGCGGCTCTGCTGCAGCCCTCGTTGCTCTGATGCGCCTGCTCTCGCGGTGCCAACAAACGAGCTCGCCACAGGCGCTCTAGGCCGCGCGGCCGGGCGTTGCCCGCCCGCCCCAACGCCCCCGCAGCCGCCCTGACCTCGTGTGGCTCACCTTGTTGGCGGCGGCCGCCGGCACGATGACGTCGCCCTTGATGCGCGCCAGCACGCGCAGGCCCGCCGCCGGCAGCCACAGCGCGAAGGAGCCCCACAGCACCGCCAGCAGCCAGGGCAGGAAGTCGGAGGAGAAGGACTCGCGGCCCACCTTCGGACGGGCCCAGGGGCGAGAGCGGGAGACAGGTCACGGGTCAGGGCGCGGGCTGGGGCCCCTGTGGGCTAGGCACAGGGTATCGCCCAGGTGGCCCGTACACATTCCGGCCATGACAATGCCATGAGAATGGCACGATAGCACAGCGTCACCATTGCTCACCACCAGCTGGTCCTCGAAGCCCACGTGCGTGCCCAGCTCGTACTTGACGCGCGCCGCCAGCAACTCCCGCGCCTCCAGCCAGGAGCACAGCCCCTCCACGGAGCGGGGCAGCGACAGCAGGTCGGCCAGGCCGTACTGCACCCCCCATACCGTGGACACGCCCTGGCGAGAAGGGAAAGGGAGGGGACGGGGGCCAGAAAAGATTGGGGAAGTGGGGCTGGTGAGCGCGCCGCCCCACCCTCGCCTGTCCTCTCCCTCCCCTCCCCTGACACCACACCTCCTCTCCCCCTTCCCCAATCCATGCCCCGCTCCCCACCTGCAGCAGCCCTGCATTCTCCTGGCTGTCGAAGCGGTACGCGTCCACCAGCTGCAGACGGCACAGCAGTTCGGGGCGCGCAAAGCGTCGAGACCAACGCAACAAACACAAACTGCCTGTCTTCGCACAAGCTGTAACCACGGACGCCACACAGCGCACGCGGCGCAGCGCCCCCACCTGGCTGGTCTGCGGCGCCATGACGTGCGCCGCCTGGAAGGCATCCCCCGCCCTGGCCGCCCTGTCCACCACCCAGGGCGCCAGGCCGCCGCCCACCGAGTGGCCCAGCAGGCTCACGCGGCTGCGGCCAGGAGGGACGTCGGGGAGGGGAGGGGAGGGCTGGTGGGGTCAGCGGCCATGTGCCGTGGGCGTTTCACAGCAGATACGCCAGGGGTGGCTGCGCTGTGTGGAGACGTTGTGCGTATGCATGGTGCTAGGTTGCGCCGGCCCCCGGCGCTAGCTCCTATCCACGCACCTGGCTGTGTCGCCCTCCAGCCTGACGCCGGGCAGCTGGTTAGTGGCGATGAGGTGGCGCCAGTGCAGCGCCGCCTCCACCATGAGGCGCTGCGGGGTGGGTGGCGGGGAGAATGGAGGAGGCGAACGGAGTTTGACACGAGGGCGCATGGGAAGGCGCGACGGCGGCGTCCTCATTGCAGTGCCACACGCGCGGCCTGGCACCACGCCGCCGCCCTCCTCCGCACCTGCTGCTCGGTGCGGTCGGGGCTGAAGGGGGGGCAGGGCGCCACCACCAGCACGTCGTCCGTCGCCAGCTGGGTGAGCAGGCGGGCGTAGGCGGTGGGGCCCTGCGCGAAGCCGTGCATGAAGAGGACCACCTCGCGCGCTGACACTGACACGGTCTGGCCCTCCTGCGATGTGGGGAGGAGGAGGTAGGGGGCGGGAGGAAGGCGGTCATGGTGGGTGGGAGGACAGCGGCAGCAGTGGTAGGTAGGCAGGTAGGTAGGTAGGTAGGTAGGTAGGTAGGTAGGTAGGTAGGTAGGTAGGTAGGTAGGTAGGTAGGTAGTAGGGGGCCGAGAGGTGGGCTGCGGGGCCGCTGACATAGGCGCGGTGTGCCGCAGGGTCGCGGCGGGGCGAGGGCGGGCGGCGCTGCGGCCTCGTGCAGCAGGCCGGGTGGCAGGCTGTACGAGGTCGGAGTCAAGAACTTACGTGGGGGAAGCGCGGGTTGGCGGTTGGCGGCAGGACCACGTTCGCCTTCAGCAGCGTCTCCCCCTGTGTGAATCAGGGCATGTGTGCAGCGGTGTTGGCGTCATAGGCATCATGCGCAGGCGGTTGGAACCCTTGGTGAAGTTGTCATGGATGCCATGTAGCAGCATTTGCTTCAGTATGAGGGCGATAAGAACCCATGATGATAGCTGAGACGGCCCGAGCGCACCGTGGTCTGCAACGTCGCCGGTGTGACCGCGAAGATGGTCGGCAGGACGAGCTCCTCAGGCGGGTGAAGCCCCTCTTGAGTTGGGAGGAGCTCAACTGGTGTCCTGACAATGGTAGCGCGGCCGACGACGCGGGTGCGACAGGCACCGTTCGGCGCGCGCCATCGCTGCGCGACCCGAGGCACAGAGGTGCAAGTTGCCTGACGAGTGAGCATCATTTTGTAAATATAATAAGCGTCTTTACGTGTGGAGCCGGCTGGGGGAGTCTTATGTGCAGTTCATGCGCGACGAGCGGCCAGGTGTCGAATTTTGGGGAACCCGTCGCTGCCCGGCGCGACTTCCTGTTAGTTGGAAGCACGCGAGCAATACACCAACTGCTTACATGCATCCCACACCGGGCGTTCTTGCTTTCTGCCAGGCGTCCAATAGCGACGACTTCATCGACAGCGCGCGGATTCGGGGTCCACACGAACCCGTTCGAACGGATCCCCGCAACCCGCCCGTGCATGGTTGCCCACCGCGCAAGGCGCATCGGACATGCACGCCGCTTTCCGCCTTGCACCATGCACGAAGGCTCCAAAGCCTCATACCTTCCCTCCCAGCGCGGCCTCGGCGACCAGCGCGGTGCCGGCGACCTGCTCGACTCCACAGCAGCCCGGACTATTGCACGGCCTCACGCCCTCTTGCTCGCGCCCGCCATCCCCAAGCTCTTTTCCCACTCTGCCAGCATCGGCACTTGCAGAAGCTGCGCTGCCATAGCCACGGCCTTGTCTGGAATCCCTCTCCGCCGCGAGTCGCCCCCGCCGCCCCCGTAAGCCTCGGCGCACCGCGCGCTCAGCACATCGTCTGCCACCGCACGCTGCTGCTGTGACCAGGAGAGAGCGGTCTCCCCTGGCTGTGACCGCGCTCCGCGCCACTAGCAGCGATCGGCTGCACCTCCGCTGCCCTCGGCGCCGCCGCTGGCGCCGGGGCGTCATTCGGCGGTAACTTCGTCGTGCAGAGCGGACAACACTTTAAAAGAACTAACGCAGGTACAGCTTCTCGTCTTCGTCTGTGGCTAACTAAGTCAGGGGTCGTATCTTCCATCGATTTGATCGATTTGATCGATTTGATCGATTTGATCGATTTGATCGATTCCATTTGACCACAATCGGACCCTGATCAATACACTTACCGATATTAAAATTGGGAAACGATGGCATGATCGATAA
>BDDC01000129.1:26497-37327 GCA_001662425.1 Chlamydomonas sphaeroides | reverse complement strand
ACGATCGTTTTTGCCCGGGAAGGCATGGTGATCGACACCACGTCGTCGCGCCCGGATCGTGGCGGGGGATTGGGTCGGGTAGCCGGACGGGGTAGGCATAGGCACGAGGCATGCGGAAGGCCGTTTCCTGCCTATTGACCTCTACCCTCTAGGCGCAGCGACCCCAGCAACATAATACCCCTGGCGCCGGCCCTGGCCCTCCCACCGCGTCCCTCCCTGCCTCCAACGCCACCAGGCCCGCCCCCTCCTCGCCCCCACGGCCCTTCGCTGCACCTACTGCCCCCCAGCGCGGGCCCTGGCCCTCCCCCCGCGGCCCTCCCTCCCTCCGGGCAATTTGCGGGCATTGTATCCCGGAGCAGACGCGTGCATTTACACGCCCTTGTTGACAGTAGCCTTGTTTAATGCCTTGACACCCGTCAATCGATGGGACAGCCCGGATTCGAAACCTTGATCGACACCACGTCGATCGATCGGACACCGCCGATTCGACCCCTTGATCGATACCACGGGTCGATAGGACGGTCCCTAAAACGGCGGGCGATCGATAGGCTTTCCGATACCCCCCAAAGTAAGATACGACCCCTGGTCGGGGATGTTTGACGCATACCTCTGTGCTACGCTCTTACCCTCACCCCGCCGTCCCGCCTGCCTTCCGCATGTCCCCCTCCCTCCCCGCCAGCCCCACCATCGTCCGGCATGTCCCCCTTCCTTACAGCTTAAAAGTGAACTTTGGGACTGTGAAACTATGAAGGCAGATGGATATGCAAGAGCCGTATGCGTATCACGCGTACACAGGCCGACAGAGGTGCGTTCGGCATGCACGGCAACTTGACATGGGGTTGGGTTCGGTTCCCGTTGCGTTGGGTTGGGCTGGGTTGTCGTGGCCCCGCGCCAGTAGCAGCCAGCGGACCCCCTCAACATGTTTGGCTGGATAACGCGCAGTTACGCGCTCAGGTACGCTGCACAGCCGCACTCCTGTCTTCGGCCTTGTGGCCTGCCTGCCGTCACCTTTCATCCCAGACTACGCAGGAGATATCGATGAATTCACGTTTTCGCAGGTTACAGATACTCCTTCTTTGACTTCGTTCTAGTTTATCATTAGTTTATCAATAACTTGCTTGGCCACCTCCCTCACACCGCACTCCCACTAACTGTTGCACCGAAGTGGATATTTTGTACCTCAGCCCTAGCATGCTGGCACGTTGTAAACTCTTGGGATGATTCTGCTGGTGGTGCTCATTGGGGGTCCAGACCCCGAAGGTGGGTAAGGGGGTAGGTGGGGCATGAAGCGTAGGGTTTGCCAGCCGCACACTCGACACGTCGGCAAGTCAGGCAGCGTCTCCGTCCCTGCCATATGCTAGTATAGAGAACTTGCTGAATTGGTCGCGTTGCGTAGTCCTGTGCTAGCGTGAACGGTTGGACGGCTTCGCCAATTGCCACAAGCACTAAGCTGCACCCACAATTCTAATACGCGATAGCCGCCCTTGCTGCATAATTCGCGAGTACAAAGGACAAACCTTGGCTGTGGCGTGCCGGGAGTTGCAGAGCCCAAGGGACAAACCCAAATGCGGTCAAGGGAGAGCTAGGCTCTGCGAGCTAACCCTACAGTGATCACGGTCAAACCATGGCGCGGTGGTCTGTCGCGCCACTGTGCTTCTTCCTTATTTCGGTGGGGATCGCCAGCGGCAGACAGTGCTGCTCCGTGCAGCTCTCACGTTGTCAGATTCTAACGATGCTGTCGCTCGCGGGTCTGCGTCGGCACAGGTGTCATACAAGCTCGCATGGACGGCCATCTCCTCCCTGCTGAGCCAGTACAGCAAAGCGTATGGCCCCGACATCCTGCTGCAGCTCAATGTTGCTTACTTCTTCCCCAGCATCCCCGTGCTCATGCTGCAGACGGCGTTCAACGACCGGTACGCGTGGGATGGACCCTACGCGTGGGGTCCCCTTGGACCATCGCCGTGCACCCTGCAGCCACGCCCACAGCTCGGCACAGCGCTGTCCGCCTCATACCCGCCGACCCACATGCTGCCCTCTTACCCTTACCCTTGCGTGACCTCAGCATGGACCGCCGCTTGGGCCTGCCCGGCGGCGCGCTACTGCGGTTCATGGTGGGGCTGGGCGGCCTTGTGGCGCTCACCTACCATTTCCCACAGCTCACGCAGGGCTCGGAGCAGGTGCGCCAGCGCATGCGGCAGACTACCACGGGTGCTTGACATGTGGACATCTGGGTCATATGGATTCAGGGGCATCGAATGCAGGGCCCTGCGGCGGCCTGCTGGCGCCGCCATCGGCTCTACGCCGCTGCCCTACCGCCCGATCCGGGGCCCACACGCGCTGCTGGCACCAAGCGGCCTCGCCTCATACTACTTCATACAGAGACTCACGGGTATCCCGTAGTCTTTCCCTACCTTGCTTACCCCCATCCTACCTGCCCTGCCCACAGGCGTTACTAGTCATGACGGTTCTGGTGGGCATGTCGTACGGCGTGGCATTCGGCACGTCGTACCAGATCGCCTCCAAGTATAGCTCGGGCGCAACCGTGGCGCTCACCACGGGTAGGTGCGCAGGCCAGCAAGGGGGGCGAGCCGTGCCGTTCAGGGCACACGGCGCAGCCTGGAGCACTCGCTGGCACTGAAGGGCGCCGGTCACCACTGCTTGCAGCCCTGCAACGCGACCCTCAGCACACGACTTCGGACACGCCCGTGCTCCGTGACCGCTTCCATGCCTGACGTTGCTGTCCGTCCGCCGACCCGACCCCGGCGCGGCTGCCTGCAGGCTTTGTGAGCAGCGGCCCCGTGGTGCTGCTGCTGGACCTGGCGCTTAAGCAGGGGCCCTACTATAGCGAGGAGCAGCTGCAAGAGCTGTTCAGGCGAGCGCGGGGAAGCCGGGGCTGGCACCTTGGGCCGGGGCTGACTGCGGAGCTGGGGTGGGGCGGAGGCCAGTATGATCTGGGCTGTGCAGAGAAGCTACGGGCCAAAGCTGGGGCCCGGACCAGGGGCCAGGGGTACGGCTAAGGCTGCAGCTGGGGTAAGGGTTGCATCCGGGTTCAGTGGAGCAGGAGAGCACGCGCTAGTGGGGCCGGGCCCGAGATGCAGAATGCCAGAGGCACATGCTCAGCGGATGTGGTGGTTCAGGCTGCGTGGCCTCAGGGTGGCCTAACCTGCCGCTGGGGCCACGTGGCCGTAGGTTGCGGCCGGGGCCGTCTGAACCATGTGGGTCGGGGTTAGGGCTAGGGCAGAGTGCTCGCGCGGGGCAAAGCTGCCAGTCGTGCAGCCGCTGCAAGGGTGCGCCTGCGCTCGGCTGGCAAGCGGGGCAGCCCCCGGTCGCAGCTGCCACGCGGCAGGCCGACCCACATCAGCACCCCATGCGGCCGGCCGCGCCAGGCCCCGACCCACATCCGCGGCGTCCGTGGCCGCCCGTCCTGGCATGCCACTTGACTCCTCCTCACCGCCTCTCGCCGCGCCCTGCCTCGCCACGGCCCATCAGGTGGGTGTCGGCCATCACCGCCGCCGGCCTCGTCTCGGCACTGCTGCTGGTGCTGGGCTCCTGGCGCATGCTGGCGGCCGGCACACCGCCTCGGCTGCCGGCCACCAAGGCCGAGCTGCGCGCCTCGTCTTCGTCCTCGCACCGCGAGCGCTACGACAAGGGGCCGGCCTCGGCCGGGGGCGGTGGCGGATACGGCATGCACGGCGCGGAGCGCTCCGTGAGCGTACGGCACCGGTCGGACGCGTACGGGTCGTCCGACGCCAACGGCCACGGCGCGGTTGGGCACCACCCCAGCCAGCACGGGTTGCACAGCACGCACAGCCACGGCCACGGGTCGCATGGGTCGGCGCAGCACACCAGCAGCCACCACGCCATCACGCTCGACTTCGGTGGGCCGGACGGCGGCCGGGACGTCAGCGGCGGCGGCGGCGGAGGCGGGGGCTATGGCGGTGGGCACCCGTCAGATGGCAGCGGGGATGAGAGCAAGGTGCGGGGCGGGGGTCGGTTCTGAACGGGGGGTCAGGGAGAGGAACCGGAATGGGGCTGCGGATGCGTCACCGACAGCGAGGGGCGGGTGTGGGGTGCCGACCCAGACTTACGGCAAGATCAGATTGCCATGGGCAGGTCCTGCAACAGCGCCGCTGTACCTCATGCGTGGGTCGGGACCGTGTCGAGGCCTTGCAGCTGAGCTGTCCCGCCCTCCGCCACGGCCCCGGAACGCCCTCCACCGCGCCCTACCCCTACCCCAACCCATCCCATTCTGCCGCCCGCGCAGGTCCGCAAGGAGCTGTCCTTCTTTCGGCTGGCGGTGCGCATCCTTCCCGCCGCCACGTCCATCACCATCAGCGTGGGCACCTCCATGCTCATCTTCCCCTTCTTCACCTACATGCGCAGCACCGGGCTGCTGGGCGTGAGGTTCGCACAGGTGCGTGCGTGCGCACATGCATCGTAGCGGGGGCAGGCGCCAGAAGCCGGCTACGGCATGGGCTAGCGGCGGGGCTCTTAATGACAAGAAAAGGTGTTTGTTCCTCAAAGGTGCTTATGCCTTATCGGCCTCCCCACTGCCGTACGGTCGTACTGCCAGGTGCTGTTCTACATCCGGCTCGTGGGCGACATCGCGGGCCGCATGGTGCCCCGGAGGATGCAGGTGTGGCCTGGCTGTGCAGCATGTTACGGTATCGACGGCACTTGTTTAGGACCAGTTCAAGGAGCGGTATGGTGCTCGGGGATTCGCGGCGCGTGGATGTCGGCGGAGCGGCCGGGCCCGAGCCGGGGCCTCACGCGGTATGCGGCACCGCGGTTGCTCGTGCTGGGTCCCCGAGCCCCTGCCCTAACGGTGGCCCACACCTGAGCAGCCAAACCCTCCCTGGTCCCGCAAACTCGACCAAATCCACAAACACCCGTCCCCTTCCTGCCCCTCCTACCGCCCACCCCACTCCCAGGCCACCACGGTGCGCAGCCTCATGTTCTGGGCGGCAGTCAAGCTGGCCATGGTGCCGCTGCTCTTCGGCTGCATCTTCACGCCTCACCTCACGGGGGGCGACGTGACGGCCATGGTGGTGGTGGCCATCTTCTGGATACTGTCGGGTGAGGCCGTGTACGACATACGCCGGTACGGCACTATGGGGCTTCAGCGCAATCCATGCGTTCGTCTGTTGGGCGAGGGTGCGAGGGCGGCCTGCGCAACGCGTGGCTATGGCGCAGCAGAGGCCAGCGGGGCGGGCTGCGCTCTAGCTGCGGGCTGCTGCGGGGTGCGCTACCTCGCGGCATGGCGCCGCGCTGCGCACGGGATGACAGCCGGTACGTGTGTCCAGCACTTCTCCCCACCCATCTCCCCCTGCCGCTTCTCTCCCCGGCCGGCCCCATTCCCGGCCGCTTGTCGCACCCAGCATGCCTGCCCCCTGATGCACTCATCTCGGATTGCTCACCATGCCCTCCCCGCTCCCTGCCCTGGCCCCTGGCTCCAAGGCTATCTCAACACCTGCTCCTACCTGGTCGCCCCCACGCTGGTGCCGCACAACCAGAAGGCCCGCGCCTCGGGCCTCATGACCGTGGCCTTCCAGTCGGCCTGTTTTGGCGCGCTGCTGCTGGCGGCGGCCATTCAGCAGCTGCAGCTGGGCGAGGCGCTGGCGGCGGCGGCATCGTCGCTGGGTGGTGGCGGCGCTGCCGGGGTCGCCGACGCGGCGGCAGCGGCGATGGGCGGCGCAGGGGCAGGAGACGGCGTGGATGCGGGGGCGCTGGCGGAGGCGGTAGCGGACGCGGTGGCCAATGCGGACGCGGAGGTAGCGGCAGCGGACGCGGCGCTGGCGGCGGCGGCCGCGGTGGCAGGGCCGCTAGAGCCGGCGATCGCGGCACCGGAGTGAGGGGCGCGCGCCGAGGCGCGCCACAACCGCTGTGGGCGGCGGACATGAGCGCGGGCACTGCGCCAGGGCCACCGCCGCGGCCCGCAGTGCTCGGGCTGGGGAGCTCTTCACGAGCACGGCTTGTATTACGAACGTACAGCCGTATGTGGGGGGAAGGCTGGGTGCGCGTGTTGCGCCAGCCTGCTGCGGCTCTACTCGCCTGAGGCTTGCGAGCGACGTGGGCTCCGGGTGACCCTGTGCCCAGCGGCGGGATGGGCTGGGTTTCAAGCATGACGGCTCTGATGATTCCTTAGGTGGACTGCCGCCCACACGAGGCGCCCAACGGTGACGCCAATCGACTTACAGCTTACAGTGGTCGTCTCATCCGGTGCTAAGCCGCCACAGCGTTCTTCGGCGACGTCGTCAGTGCGTTGCAGGCAGGGGTGGCCCCCTGGTGCGTTCTCAGTTCTTGGATGTTCCTGGCTGGACTTGCGACATTTCATGGTGGTTTACAACGCCGACAACCCTGGGGCCCAGGAAGGGCCTCTTGTTAGGGCCGGGTCCAGCGGACTTCGTACAAGACAACGTCACCGCTGCCTCCATGTCGCGCAACAAACGCAAACCGCAGACACTGTCCCGCATGCCTCCAAAGCTTGCCCTGTGTTGCCAGTGCAAAGCCAGCCAGTAACCGTCCGCCTGCTCCGCCTCGCTCAACAAACGCGCGGCGCGGCCAGCACCGGAACCGCCTTGCAATACGCCAATTGCCGCTCGGCATATGCTCTCCACAGCCCCGCGCACACTAGTCACTCCGGGCTCTACACACGGGGCCCACTACGCTCGTCACGTGCCGTTACGCTCGCAAGCCAACCGCTGCCCCCGCGCTGCGACGCCGCAGCCTCCGTCTGCAAAAGCGCCGCCTCTGCCCCCGTCAGTGTGTGTTGCTGGTGGCAGCCGGCCAGAATCGCCGCGGCGCCACCTGGTAAAAAAGCAAACAAATGCCAGCTGCAATGCCCAATACGGGCGCCATGCGAATCCCTCAGCCTCACGGCCGGCAGCAGCCTTCTCCGGCTGCGCGGCAAGCTCCTCTCGATACGCTTGCGGCGGCGAGTCCGCCTGGCCGCGCCCGGGGCTCCTCTCCGTGAGGTCCTCACGTCAACCTCTCCAATCAGGACTCACATCACAGCGCCAGGCTAGCTCCCTTTAGTCGGCGCGCCATCACTCAAGGTCGACCTCTAGTCATGTCATTGCATTAGACCACGCTCAGCCAGGCCAGCGCAAGGTTTAGAGCAGCGCAGCGCCGCCGCGGGCAAACTGCTCGGTCAGGATGAGGCCCAGGGTGCCGATCTGGTGGTGGCGAGGCAAGCGGGGAAGCGCGAGACAAGGGGTGGGTCATAAGCGTGAGGGCAGGTCAAGGCGAGCTGTGAAAGACGCCCGCCAGCCGTCGCACTCGTGGCATCCCTTTGACCGGGGCCGCATGGCTCAACGACGCAGCCCCAGCACGCTCTTCAGCAATGGGAAGGTGCAGCCACACGGCCAACGTGCGCTGGCTGCAACCCCGCTCCCGTGCGGCTCCCAGCCTCCCCTTCTTTCCCCTGCCTCCCCTCTCTTCCCCTGCCTCCCCTCTCTTCCCCTGCCTCCCCTGCTCCTGCCTCACCATGGCCACGCGGCCGTTGATCTTCTCCGCCAGCGGGTGCCACGTGAACGGCAGCGGGCCGTCGGGGTAGGGGTAGGCCTCCGAGGCAATGACCTGCGCGGGAGGCCAGCAGCGGCACAGGCAATCAGTGGAGATGCAAGTGCCGGGCCCCGCCTCACAGCCTAGCGGGCCCCACAGGATCGACCCCAAGATGTCGCTTGCCCATACAACAATCCTCCCACGCCACGCCTGCCCTTCAGCGAATCCACGAACGCCCTACTACTGCGCCAGCAGCCAGCAACCACCTGCCTATCCGGGCCCCTCCAAGGCAGGACCCTTCGACACGCCCACCCCGCAACCCAATCGCTGCCTGCATCCCTTCAGCCACCACAGGCACAAAACCCCACTCACGTGGGCTGCCGGCACGCGGCCCGCCAGCGCGGGGGCGACGCTGGCCGCCAGCGTCAGCACGGCCAGGCCCGCAGCGGCGGCGGCACCGACCGGGGAGGCCAGCTGCGTCAGAGCCGACTGCTGCGTGGCCAGCTCCGTCACGGCAATGCCCAGGAAGCCGATCTGCGGCCAGGAGAGAGGCGCAACGGCAGAATGCGAAGGTTGACGAGCGGGCCACGACCGCACTAGAAGAGCTTGGGCGAGGCTGCTGACCAGGTTGGGCGCGCCGGGTAGTGTGCTGCCCGCACGATCTAAGCTCCTCCCGGGCTGCTCGTGACCCCCGGCCCCGGCCTCCCTGACTTGTTCCCCTCCCGCTCGTCGTACCATGGCAGCACGGCCGTTGATCGTCTCCGCGCCGGCGGTGTTGCCTGCCAGCACGGGCGCGTAGGCCTCAACGCTGAAGCCGGACACGGCCGCGGGCACGGGCGACTCGGTGTCGATGCGCACGCGGTTCTGGTCGTCGACCACTGAGGACGGGAATTTAGTAGCACAATGCAGGTGATGGAACGTCAGTAACGTGGGATCGTGAGCCGGGCGCGGGTAGCAAGGGGCGTTTGCGGTGACATAGAGCAGGTGGGAAGCGGATGCTGCGTGTTGGGTCAGGCACTGGCGGTTGACGCGAGGCCGCAAGCCGGGCAAAGTGCCTTGTGCCTGTCCTGCCAGCCGCGAGAGGCTCACCAGCGGGGTAGCGCACACCCAGCTTGCGGTCCACCACCATGATGGCGTCGGCGGCCTTATCGTAGCTGATGTGGTACACCACGCCGTCTACGTTGCGCGTCGTCTCGCCGCCCTGCGACATGGACGAGAAGCATATCAGGTTAAGAGGGCGCGGGGGCCAGTTGCACGGGGTAGCGTATGGTCGCTTGCACGCGAGGATTGCCGCGACGCATCCCACACATAACCGCCGACCGCTGCGGTTGTCGCGCGGCTTCCTCGCGTTTGCGCCGCGCCACTTCCTTCAGGAAGAACGTGAGGAGCTTCTGGCGGCAAGGCGCGACGCTTCGGTCGCGGCGTTGCTCGGTCGCGGCGTCGTGTGGCTGCGAAGGTTCGGTCGGCCGCAGCTACCCAGCAACGCGCCCACTGCCGCTAGATGAGTTCAATTGCGCGCCCATATGGCCGCTCCGTTCCAAGCGCGACCCACGGGCGCGTAGTGGGCGCGCACCGGCGGAAGCCGATGGGGATGCAACACCCCGCCTCGCACCTGCGACTCCACCAGGTTGCTCTTGGTGACGTTCAGGGGCTTGAGCGTCTTCATGACCGTCTTGGGCGGCGTGGTGACGGTCGTGGCCGCAGCGCGCACGCTGCGGGCAGCGACAGCCTTGCGCGCAAGCATGTTCTTCATCGTAGCGGCCATTGCAACTGTGTTGGGTGAAGTGTATTAGGTTGCGTGGGAAGTGCACTCCGTTTGGCGCTGCGTGGCTGTGCAAGTCCAGAACTCTGCATGGGGGCTTCAAGTTGCCGACTTTGCACATCAAAGCTTGATTCGGCAGCGCCCTGATCAAATACGCATTAATTTAAGAATGACGAAACTAGAAGCTTTGCTAGGATAGTTAGCGCGCCATGCCTCGCGGGAGCTGCTGCTCCCACAGCAAGATGTCCTCTGCACCACGTCTAGCCATTACATTGATCCTAGTTAGCCTGCTCAGTCTTAGGTGTGTTTGTGCCGCATACACACCCGCTACCATCGTAACGAAGACTTGCCCCCCGGGCTGCACGGACCACGGCAACTGCGATGGGGAGACCGGGCAATGCATGTGCCGGTTTGGCTTCGGAGGTGCGGCTCCGGCAGGGCGCACCGGGACCCCGCCCCGCCAGGCCCCCGCGAACTTCTGGGACACCCGCCTTCCCGGGCTGATCTGCCCCCGCAGGCGCCGACTGCAGCCAGCGGCTGATGCCCGCCTGCCATAACGCGCCCGACCTCAAAACCTCGATGCCCATCTTTGGGCACTTCTTCCCCAAGAACTGCCTCTGGTGCGGCCACAGCCCCGGAGCGGCCCGCAACAGCCTACGCCGAACGGCTGTAGCAGCGCCAGCCCCGTGTCTTGCAGCGCACCGGCTGTCACAGTGCCGCCGGCTTCGACTGCCGCAGTCACGGCCGCTCGTGACGCGGCGGGGGCAGCCTGGGCTGGGGCTTGGGAGGCAGGCACGCAGCCCCTGCGGCCGCGGCGAACCAGCGGCCCTCGCGTCCGAGCAGCTGTCCTTCGTCAGGGGCGGCCCCGCCTGTCCTGGCGTCGGCGCGGACGCAGCAGCCGCGGCGGTTGTTGGGTGCCCGCGCGGACCAGTGGGGGCGCCCATCCAGGCCGCCTGGTGCAGAGGGACGGGGCTGCTCGTCCCGGAGGCTGACCGCCGCCGCCCGGTGGTGCCGATGTTGGCGCCAGGGGGGTGCTGGCGCATGGGGCCTGGCTGGCGGCAGCTGGCCTGCTGAGCCCCGGCCGGCCCACATGGCCCTGGCGGGGCGAGCCGGGCAGCGGCCGTCGCGGCTGTGCAATGGGCGGCTGTGCGCGGGGCACTGGGCACGCAGGCATCGCCCGATGGCAGCCCGCGCGGCAGCCCCCGCCCAGGCAGTGCCGCCTGGCGTCCGGCCACAAGGCATGGGGGCTGGCGCGGGCGGGGCTGCAACCCGCGGGTCGCGCTCGGCTCATGGGGCGCCACCGCCGCTGATGGCGTGCGCCCTTCCCCCTGACCCTTCCCCCGCCCCCTCCCTTTCCCCCTCCCCTCCTCTGCAGCCACAAGCAGCTGGGCAAGGTGGGCTGCCCGCGGCCCTACTACCAGGTGGGGGCGGGGGCGGGGGCACGCCACGGCGTTGCCGGTGAATGGTGCGCGTATCATTGTTGGCACACGTGGTGCTGCATCGCTGACAAGGCGTGACGGTGTGATGTCATGTACGGCTGGCAGCCGTACTGGGCAGCGGGGCAT
>BDDC01000129.1:0-21394 GCA_001662425.1 Chlamydomonas sphaeroides | reverse complement strand
CCCCCCCCCCCGGCCCCCCCCCCCCCCCCCCCCCCCCCCCCCCCGCAGCATTCGGGCGACCCCGCCATGGAGGCCGCACTGCGCGAGTACCGGCGGCTGGGGCAGCAGCACGGCGAGGAGGCGGGCGCGCTGGACGACGGGCCGGACACGGGGGCAGGTGCGTGTGTTCGTGTGTTGGTGGGTGGCCTGCATGCGCGGCCGCACCTGCAGCAGTGTACCGTAGTGGAGCTGGGACGTCGGATGCCCTACCACAGAGCGCAAGGGCAAGCGGGGCCGCTGGATGTGGGGTTGGATGCGGGGGCAGGCGGGTGCTGGGCCGGGGCTGGCTGGGAGGGAAGGGACGGCCCGGCGTGCCGCCGGGTGGGGGCGGGGGCGCTAGGGGAAGGTGGGCAGCACGGGAGGGCCCGCGCATAATGTGGCCATCGCGGCCGGTCCGCAGCCCCACCTCCCCTCCTCCGCCCTCTCCGCAACCTCGCCCCCCTTGCGGCCCCTCGCTGTCGCGCCCTGTCTGCCAGCCGGCGGCGCGCACGGTGACGGCCACGAGGAGCGGGTGCGCTTCAAGGGCGTGCCCGGCTACACCCTGGAGGCCATCCGCATGGAGCGGGAGCCGTGCTTCAGGTGGGGCCGGGTTGGGGGTGGGATGGGGGGCCGCGGCAGCAAGTGCTGTGCCCGAAACAAGCCTCCACAAGCCTCAAGGACTGGGCAGGGCCGGGTGCTCGTCACCCAGCCGTCTGGTATCCACTTGAACGCGCAGTACACTGAACGAGTGCTTAGAATGTGTCTGCCTAGGGTGGCCAGCAGAGAGAGAACTCGTACCCATCTGCAATCCCCTTTCCCTACGCTAGGCCCTCATGCCCCCACACGCCCCCAGGGGCAAGCAGGAATGAGCACATACAGCAGACGCACATCATTCAACCATGATCACGTGATCACAACCAATGACGCGGTTCATGTGGGTGTGCGTTCACGCACTGCAGGCCCGAGCAGGATGTGGCCATCCCCAACTACCTGGACGACGGCTTCATGTCGCACCTGAGCCGGGCCTACGACTACCCCCAGGTGCGTACGACACAGGTGTACGACACAGCTTGTAGGTTACATGAACATACCCACACCACCTGTGTGTACGGCAGCGAGCACGGTCGCATGCGGGGTGGGGGCGTGGCACGGCGAGGGACGGGACGACCCGCTCCCGCCGGGTACGACACACCGCTCGCCATCCCTCCCTGCTCACCCGCAATGCCGCCGCCGCCGCCCCCAGGGCCCAAACGGCCCCGCGATCTTCCGCAACCACACCCGGGAGTACCTCTTCTACTTCAACGGCTACTCTAAGTGAGCAGGCGGTTTTTCACGATCCGTACCGTCGTACACTGCTCTCGCCCGTTGCTGCGCGCAAGCGTGCGGGGTGGCGTGGGCGCCTGCCGTGTGGTCGTGGGGTTGTGGGGTCATGGGATCGTGGGATCGTGGGTTCGTGGTTTCGGACGGAGCTGTGGGGGTGCGAGCCGTGCCGAGCGGCCCCGGCCCCCCGGAAAGGAAAGACGGCCCCGGCCCCAGCAAACATGCGCCGCGCCGGCGCCACCCGTGACGCACCCTCCGCACAGGCCCGACATGTCGTACAGCGGCGGCGTACGGCAGGGCATCCTGGCCATGTACGGCAACATGACGCGGCCCGACGTGCTCATCAACAAGCGTACGGCATGGGCGGGGCTTGCCCCGGGCAGGGGGCTGTGGGATAGCGCTCCCGCCCGCTGCTTTCCTCGCACCCGGCTGGCTCCGGGGTCACGCTCCGAGGGCCCCGTGAGCTGCTGCCCTCGTCCTGGTGCTCCTCGCGCCTCGCTTGCACGTCGCCTGCACTCCCACCGCCCCTCTCCGATGCCGGCCCTCGCCCGCCCTCCACGCCGCCACTCCCCTGCGCTCCGCCCCTTCCTGGTGCCTTCCCACCGCCGCCCCGCCGCCCCGCTGCCTGCTGCCTCCACCCTGGCCCCCTCCCTTTCCCCGTCACCTCGCTACCGGCACCCATCACGTAACGTCTCCAGACTACGGCGGCGAGTGGATGCTCAAGACGCGCTTCTGCCTGTGCCCGCTGGGCTTCGGCTGGGGCATCCGCTTCACCATGGCGCTGGAGACGGGCTGCGTGCCCATCCTGGTGCAGGTGGGGGCCGGAGGGGCGGCGGGGCGCGGCACACACCACGAGGAAGCCCAACCCGGACATGGCGCCCCACTCATGCAGCACGGCAGCGGCGTGCCGCTGCTCGGAGCCACGCCGCTGACACCCACACCGCCGGCCCCTCGCCTCCTCTGCTGCACCTGCAACGTCCCTCCCTCCCTTCCTCCCTCTCTCCACTCCGCCCCTTGCGCACAGGATCACATCTACACGGTGAGGCGCGGCCGGCGGTGCGGGCCACCCCGGGCCCCGGGCGCTGCCACGTGGCGCCGGCGCTCGCACCCTGTCGTGCTGTCCGCCCTGTGGCAGGAGCACGTAGCGCTCGGCTCCGCTGCCGCACACACATTCGTTTCTTTTGTCAGCCCTCCTGCAAGGAGAGCAGCTGATGTCTCGATCCCGCTGCCGTGCGCACTCGGCTGCCCCTGCTGCCCCGCTGCCGCAGTACTTTTGGGACGTGGTGCCGTACGAGAAGTTCTCCATACGCATCAACCGCCACAACCTGTACCGCCTGTTTGAGCTGCTGGAGGCGATTACGGAGCCGGAGTTGGCGGAGCTGCAGGCGGGGCTGGCAAAGTACCACAGGTGGGTGCGACGCGTCCGGGCTTGTGGGTGTGCCCTCTCCGGTGTCATGCGCCCCATCCCCTGCCGCGGTGCTCTCACCCTTCCGTGCGGGTTTGTCGTAGTGAAATATCCGTGCCATGCCGCATGCCCATGCCGCCGCGCTTCCCCCTCCCCCCCAGGGACTTCATCTGGCAGACCAGCACGGGCGGCACCGCCTACAACAACACTATCGCCTCGTTGCACCGCCGCCTGCTCAACATGTGGACTGCGCTCTTCCGTGGCAGCAGCTGAGCTGAGGGAAGGGCAGCGGGCTGCTGCTGCTGCGTAGCCGGCAGCAGCCGCCGCCGGCCGGGGCAGCAGCTGTGCGGGACTTCACGGAGGAGGGCTGTGCGACGGGGCCGCCAGCGCCTGGCTGCATCGCCTGCTGCTGCTCGCATGCAGCGACGGCGGCGCTCTGGAGCAGCAGCCGCTGCTTCTACTGCTGTTGGCCGGATAAGCAGCTGCTGGCCGGGGCAACAGGCGGCGGCTGCGAAAGCCGGTGGGCGGACGAGCCGCCTGCTGCGTGGGCCCAGCCCGTGCCGCGGCGCAAGCAGCGGCGCAGGGGCGGCAGCGGTCGGGTTGCTGGCGCTGCTGTTGCTGCGGCCCGGTTGGGGGCGGGGCGAGCGCGCCCAGCGGCTCCGCTATGGGCTGCATCCAAGGAAGGGAAGGGGAGAAGATGTTCAAGACATCGTATGTGCGGCGGGCAGGCCTGGCGGCAGGGGGCCGGGCGGTCCATGCATCGAACGACGGGGCGGTGTGACGCACGGTGGCTGCTGGGGCAGCAGCCATACCGCAGGCGGCGCTCGTGCGGCTGTGCGGCGCGGTCCTGGCGCGGCAGCGCTGCCGCCGGCGGTACCATAGCGTGTGGCGGCGTAGCGGGCCCGTCATCCGGCACAGCGGGGCCCGCTGGAGGCCTTCAGATTGATGCCGCTGGCGGCCTCATGCCGGCTGCGTGCAGCTGACCGCCGCGGGCTTCGCCACATCGCGGCGGCCAGGTCCTTCTTGGAAGTGCCTGGCGGCGGCTTACGAAGGAGGCCAGGCCGCGTCGACACGCGCCGACGCGTGGGCTGGCATGCCCATTGTTGGAGGCTGGCGGTTGGCGGCTGAGGCGTCAGAACGAATGTGTCGGAGCTTGCGAGGGTCCCGGTCGGCCCGCGCATGCGCGTCGTTAGGTCGGTGTGGTTACGGGACGGCGCGAGCGTCGTGCTGTGTGGGGATGTGTGTTCGTGTGACAGAACCCCACACGCGGCACAGCACGCCCCGGGTAGAGTGGCGCGTCGGCCGTGCGCAGAGGGAATGCGGTTAGATGCGCCAGTGCGGAAGCGCGGCCCAGCCTGACCCGGGTGGAATGGCGCGTCGGTTGTGCGAAGAGGGAATGCGGTTATATGCGCCAGTGCGGAAGTAAAGCCCAGCGTGTGGGGGGGGGGGCGGGCGGCGTAGCCAGCAGTACTGGAGCATGGTCGGAGGCAGGCAGCTGGGACTGGAGTTGGGTGTGCCGTGTGCCATGAGGCGTGTTGTCAGCGAGCACACGAACACAAGACTATGCAGAGAGCAATAATGAGGTTGTAGCGGGCAGGGACGGACGGCGCTACGGCGCAATACCGGCAACGTGGCGGTTTCGTACGGAAAGTGGCATCGAAGGCAATCGTCCGCATTCCAAGTCTAGATTCCATATATGCCGGGTAGCTTCGGGTCTTGGAGACTGTTACGATGCCGCCAGACGCTGCGCGCAAGCGCTCCTCCTCGCTGATGCGCGAGTTACCGCGCGTTGCACACAGTCGCTCGCATGAGCAAAACCATACTCATTGCCGAGGCCGACAGCTACCTTAGCGATGACACCTACACCTCTGAGGCGTCGAGCTGCGCCTCGCGAGCGAACAGCGTCACATCTGAGGCTCCACTAGGAACCGCGCGGTGAGCCTTGTGCGGAGCGCGGCAGCAGCGCTTAGCAGCAGGTGGCAGCCGTGTGTACAGCGCTTTACCAGGGCGCGCTGGTCGTAAAGGTCCCAGACACAAACCCTGCGCGACCCCGCGAGCAGCGCCGTGCAGCGCCCGACCTCACAAAACGACCTTTGCTATTCCCCATGTACGTGCAGCACCCCGCTGCGCTACAACCTACATTGCTCTCAGGTCCCCTCGTACCTGCACTTCCCCTACATCCACCATGGTTACCGCCATGGTGGCGATTACTGGAGCTGTTTCCTCAGCCTCTTTGCGATCCACAATGAGAGCCTCAACGCATGGACCATGCTGTTGACAGTCGCTCTCTCCACGGCTTCGCTCGTCTTTGTGCTGCGGAACTTCCACATCCGGGGGCCCGACCTGGTGCCGTTCTTCACATTCTGGAGCGCAATGGTCGTGCACCTGCCCTTCACCGTCGGCTATCACCTCTTCCTGCCCATCAGCCCAGCAGGTCAGCTAGCACAACGGCCAGGGTGCCGCGCAGCGGGGCTCGCTGTCGCCGCGGCTGTGCCGCTGCTGGCCGGCGAGGGCTGTGGGGGAACAGCGGGAGGCGCGACGAGGGAACAGCGGGGGAAGCGACCCTAACGTAACGTGCGCTCGTGTGGAGACCCATGGCCCACTGTTACGCCCTGACCGTCCTCGCACGGCACTCCCACTGCAGCAACGTGCAAAGCTGCAAACCCCGCTTGAACCCATCCCGGCCCACCGCGCACCCCAAGGGAATCCCACGCACAACCCCGAGCCCTCATCCCAACCTTCATCATCGCCACTGCACCCCGCAACCCCGCAGTCTACAACCTGTGGCGCCGCCTCGACATCTCCTTCGTCCTCCTCATCGCCGTGCAGCTCACGTTCTCGGTCTCCTACTTTGTCCTGCCGCCGCCCGCCACCGCCGCCGCAACGGGCCTGGTGGCGGCCGCCGCCGCCGCGGGCGTGAGCACCGTGTGGTGCGGAGTGGCGGATGGCGCCTGCCTGCACCGAGCCAAGCTCACACGGCTGGTGGGGCTCACGGCGCTGGGCTACTACGCGCCCGTCGTGGTGCAGGTGGGCCGCGCAGCCGGCGTTCGATAAACCGAACTTGAAGCTATACCGGTGAAGACGAAGTATGTTAAGCTACACCCATCACGACACTGTTGGTGCAGTCGGGCCGCACGGCTGGATGAGACGACACGCTCACTCCGCAGTTGGTCTGCCGGTAGTCGTGTCCGGTGTTTGGCCAGAGCACAGGCCCACTTCCATGCTGTTCTACAGCAACATGCCCATGTGCCCATTACATGGATCTGCGTGCGCTTGTATGGCATCGCACCCGCGCATGGATGTCGGCATCTGTGAGTGTAGCCCTCACTTCCGCCGCCGCTGCTCTTTATCTCCGTTTGCCCTCTGGCACAGGCGCTGGGGGACGCGGCTCACGGGCAGTTGGGCGGCGTGCCCGCCGTGGCCGCCGTGGTGGTGCCGCTGAGCCTGGTGGGCGGGGCCTACCTGTACGAGGTGCACTGGCCGGAGCGGATGTGGCCGGGCCGGCTGTGCATCGTGGTGAGGGTCCCGGGGGGGATGGGCCGCTGTCTGGAAGAGGTGTAGAGAGCATTGCAGCGGGATTGCAGCGAGCGGGGCGCCTGCCTAGGGCGCACCGGGAGGCAGCCAGACCGGGCGTCCGCCACTGACCGCGCCGCGCCACCGCCCCACCGCAGCCCGCCGTTGCTCAGATGCCAATCCCCAAACCCCTCCGAACCGCAGGGCAACTCTCACCTGTGGATGCACCTGGGCGTCATGGTCGCGCACCTGATGGGCTTCTGCTTCCTGCTGCACGCCTATCTGCGCACCGTGGAGCAGCGGGAAATGCAGCTGCGGCAGGGCGGCTAGGTGGCTGGGCAGCGGCTGACAGCGGCAGCGGCAGAGGAACGGCAGCACCAGTGTGTGCAGTGCCATGCTTGGACAGGGGCTGTGTTGTAGTGCAAAGCTCTCGAGCGTAGCTGGGGTGTATGCCTGAACTGTGGGTCTGCTGTATGTGGAGGGTGAAGGGGAGCGCCGCGGTTGCTGTCGGCGCGGCGGTGGGCAGCGAGACGCCGCAACCGAAAGGGGTCGGTCGTGTCTGGTGTTGTGAGCGATGGGCCTTTCCTGGTTACTGGTTGAATAAGTGGTATGTGTGGAGAGGACTGCCGCGGCTGGGTCCGCTTGATGGGGTCGTTGGTGTACATTTCCAGCTATGTACATTTCTAATTGTTTTGAGGTTACTTGTTGACTGGTGGTCGTCTCATTGATCTACGTGATACGAGTGATTGGCGAGATACGAGTGAAACTCTGAAGAGAAAGCAAGTGAGTCATACCGGGGCAAGCCCCTGGCGCCTCGGGCCTGACGCACTAAATCTTTCTCCAAAACGTCACAGGCATGGCGGCTAGGGTTATGTGCTGCTGTGCTGGATCGCTCACGGGGTTGTGTGTGGAGCTGTGGAGGAGCGGGGAAGTGCCGTACCCGTGACAGCGCTTGCGGAGTACTTGAGGCGTGCATGCGGCACACTGGCAACTGCACGAAGACGTCGATGTACGGGTAGATCCGTACGATCAATTCCAACCTGATTGTGTGATGCTGTGATCCCTCTAGGCTGCGGCAAACTGCGTGCGGACGGGGAGGAGGGCGGCGTTGATGAGTGTCTAGCCGGGCCTTGGTGCGGGCGGCGGTACCGGTATGTGCGCTGGCCGTGTCAGGAGGCCGCCTGGGGCATGCGTGCATGCACATGCCGGCCGCTACAGCAGGTTGCTGCTAACCCTTGGTGGAGGCGGAGGACTGGATTACCCTCATCCACAACTCCTCTGTGCGTTGGACGTAGGGCCAGGGTTCGCTGCTGCGGTCAGAATGCCCAGCGAGCCGAACAGCGGCAAGGGCACTGGCGGCTCTTGCCTCCGCTACACAGCGAGCAGTGCTCCACGACCGCACGCACTCATGCGCAGCCTGTACCGCCCATGCCAGCGCAAGGCTCCGACCCGCGCATCACGCGCCGGCGGGCATCAACCGCCAAAGGGCAGTACACGCGTATGCCCGCCCTTGAGGGGGGGGCAGTTATTGAGTGCCCACGTCCCTCTCAAGCCGCACTCGTCTGTAAGCGCCCCGCCACAGCCTGCTGGCCACTGTGGGTCAGGAGCGGCCCTCCCGCTTCACTGCCACTCGCCACAGCGCGCGCCCCGGCGTCCACCCTGACGGTCCTCAACTGCCGGCAGCCCTCGCCCCCACTCCTTCGACCAGCCTCAGGACGGCCAGCCTGACACGCGGCGCGCCTTGGTGAGCAGCCACAGCCACTGCGGCGCAGTCCGACCCGCGCACCCCGACCGCACCACCAAACCAGCGTCTGGTCGGCCCCTGACTCCCCCGCTTGCTCGCTCCCATCTGCAGCGCTGGCACCCCCGGCAGCGCCCCCGCAGCCCTCACGCGGCGTCGGACCTGGACTTGGTCTTGCGGGCCCTGCGGCGGGACGCCGGCGGCGCAGCGCCCTCAGCTTCATGCCCAACCTCCGCCTTGGCCGCCGATGCGGGCTCGCTCTCCACGCCGCTGGCAGGAGTAGCCGCTTCTGCTGCCAGCGCAACCTTGCTCCGCCGCCGCGCTTTGGGCTTGACTGATTCCGCCTCCGCGCCCTGCCCCTCGACGGCGGCTTCTTCTGCGGCTGCTCCACCCGCCTCTGCTGCCGGCGCAGCCTTGCTCCGCCGCCGCGCTTTGGGCTTGACTGATTCCGCCTCCGCGCCCTGCCCCTCGACGGCGGCTTCTTCTGCTGCCGCTCCACCCGCCTCTGCTGCCGGCGCAGCCTTGCTCCGCCGCCGCGCTTTCGGCTTGACCGGTTCCGCCTCCGCGCCCTGCCCCTCGGCCACCCCCTCAACTGCTGGCGCCGCCTTGGCCCGGCTCCGGCGCGGCTTGCTGGCAGCGCTGCGGCTGGCCTTCTCGCCGTCCTGGCCTGCGCCCTCCTCAGCCGCGGCGCCCTGGGCTTTGGAGCGGCTGCCCTTGCCGCCCTTCGACTTGCGTGCCACCTTGGCGTCAGCGGCCTCGATCTGTGGGAGCAAGGGCGGGCCGCTTGATAGGATGCCGGGGCAGCGCATGGCTCCCATGGACATGTGATGCCCCGCCACGCCCTAGGTCAGGACTGCGTGGCACATTTTCCAGAGCCACTGGGAGCCGCTAGCAGAGACAGGCCCCTGCACCGCTCGCCCTTTCGCAAACACACACGCGCCTGTTACGCACGACCAACGCGTCACCACCACCTCGAACGTGCCGCGTGAAATGACATGAACATACGCATGCCCCCGCCGCCCACCTCGGCTTCCATGTCCAGCTCGGGTGTCAGCAGGTTGCCGTATGCGTCCGTGGGCGTGGGAGGCCGCGGTGGGCCCCACGCCACGGTCACCGCCGGCCGCCCCGCCGCCACCTCGGCCGCCTGCAGCTCTGGCAGCGTGAGCCGCGTGCGCCGCAGCGTGGCGGATAGGCGCGGCGGCAGCGAGGCTCCCAACGCCCAGGCGGCGATCAGCAGCGCGTCTGCGCGGCCGTGATCCTTCTTGTGCCTGCGGCGATGAGGAGGGTGCGAGTGCAGACGGGTGCCATTTCGGCACAGGGTGGACGGGAGGGATTCGGTAATGTGGACGCTACCGTTTGCTCTCCTTGCGGCTACGTTGCTTGACTTGCCGCCTGTCACGCGTGAGTTCATGCCCAGGCGCTGCACCCTGGGTGCTGCCATGCACGCGACGTCGCACAGCCAACAGCGCAGCTTCTAGCCGCATGCCCAAACGAGTGGTGTCATGCCGCCTTTCTTCGGGCTGACGCAATCTGCATTCTGCATGTGTCAGTTCTAGGACCCGCCGGGAAGTCCCAGCCCTGTGGCAGCCCTCCCTGGCGGCCACATGCCAGTGGCGTAACCCACTTGAGGATGTCCCGCTGCTCGGGGAAGAGCGACCGCGCCAGCTCCAGCCCCGCGTCCTTGCTCTGCGCGCCGTACAGACCCAGGTCGTGCTTCCAGCGCTTCACGGGCGTGGAGCCAACCTGAGGGTTGGAGGGACGGTGGAGGTGATGGTCAAGGGCAAGGTCAACAGGTCAAGGGCTGGAGGAGGAGAACTGCAAGCGGAGGGGAGAGGAGCGAGAGGGGACACAAGCAAATGACACCACGAACCTACCCGACGCGTCCTGCCTCGGCACCGCCGACCCATGACCAACATGCCAGTGACCCGAACCCCCATGCCGCCCTGGCTCACTTGCTTCCCCGCCCACTTTGAAGCGCACGGCCCGAAGAGCCTTCGCTGCGTATACGAGGCCGCTGCCCCACAAGCCGTTCACCCACAGCCAGTCCTGTCCATGCCACGTCCTCACCGTGAAGCCTGTGGCGCTGAGCATCCCCAGCCAGGCACCCGTACTCCACACTGCAGGCGGCGGGAAAAAAGGGGGCCAGAGGGGAAGAGAACAAGACGAGGCTGGTCACTGGGTGGGGAGGCCCTTGCGGCGAGGGCTGCAACCGCGGGCTGGCAGTGCTTCGCACAGTGGCAGTGCCCCGTGGTGGGCCTCTCGTTGCCGCCCGCTGCCCGCTCACGGCTGCTGTAGGCCGACAGGGAGCCGTCCCCGGGCATGATGGGCGGCACCTCCACATAGCTGCGGGGCGGCGGCACAGGGCAGGAGATGGCAGGAGATGGCAGGATCTCAGCCCCGCCGGCCTCTTGGATCGCCGTCGCGCTGTGCCGCCTTTCCAGCTCTGAAGCGCGGCCTCGGTACCCGGCAACCCCGACTGCGGATGGAAAAAGCTCGTCAGCTGCGCAGGGGCCCTACCCGTAGAGCGCCAGGGGCTGGCCTCTGCGAGGGAGGGCGGCGGCCAGCGCCTGCGACAGCACTGCCCGGGCGCCCGCGATGTGGAGCAGCCTGCAGGAGTGAGGGAGCCGGGCGCAATGGAATGGCATGGATATATACCGTGTTTCCCTCCTGCATGGCCACGGCCCCCAGCTACCATGACCTCGTGATTTCCTGCGTAACCCGCCCCCTTCACCCCTGGTGTCGCACCTGCGCCTCGACACCTTCCCCGTGACCGTGAGCTTCTGTCGCTCCGCTGCGCTGACCGGCATGTCCCACACGGCCACGCGCCAGCGGGAGCGATCGGCAGGAGGCGGAGGCGGCGTGGGCAGCAGCAGCACGCCCGGCGCCGTCCCGCCGAAGGCGCCGTGCGCCGATGCGGCAGGGGAGGTGGAGGCTTGCGAGGAGTGGGATGAAGGTGCGTCATCGTCCCAAAAGACAACGGCGACGGCGCCGCTGAGGTCGGGATCCACGGCTACGACTATGTGGCGCGTGGGCAGCTGGGTGGGGCCGGGCCCCGGGGCTGCGCCTCCTGGGTCCGTGTCGGGGGCCGCGTAGCCGGTAGGTGCCGCCGCTGCAACCGTGATACGGCGCGCGGCGTCGGCTGCCGAGGTGGCGCGGAGGTGGACCGGCACCCGGACGAGGCGGGAGGGACCGCTGGGCAGGAAGCGTGTGGCTTCAGGTCCAGGGAGCAGGTCCGCGGCAGGGGCTGGCGCAGGGCGGCGCGACCGGCCCCGGCTAGGCAGTGCCACGGCTGTCGCCGACCGTGCGTCGGGACTGGCGCTGCGGCCGCGGGCGGAGCTACAACGAAGCGGAGAGATTGGCGGTGCTTGCGTGCTTGTCGCTTGGGCGGACATGCGTCGGCTAGGCTGCGCCGTGTGGCTGCCATCGTGGGGGCGCGTCGATGGGCCAAGCACTGCGCGATGCGGGGCCGTCGATGGGACCAAGACGGCTTGCAAGCCGCGAGGCGAACGCCAGCGCCACCCCAGCACTAGCTGCTGCATAGCGAGCCGTGGCCAGCTCCAGAGGGTGCCCGCCGGCGCTGGTCAGAATCGCATTTGTGGCCGCGAGTAGCTCCCCGACTCCGCAAAGCGTTGCGTCTCCATTTTACATGCACACAAGCTGTTAAATGCAATCAGCTTAGCTGGGCTGTCCTGCCCCTCGCTCGAGTCAATAATCACAAGAAGCTTTATTACCGGTCAAATGATATACAAGCCAATCGTTGCACGCCGGCCTCAATTTCAGCAATGATTAAAGACATAACGGCCGATGTAGAGGCATGAGGGCGGCGCAGTGACAGCTGAGAAGTTTTAGAGCCGGAAGCTACGTTTGAGCTTGTGGCAGCTGTGCAGTCGCGATGATGTTGGTAGTAGCTGTGTTTTGTCGCAGGGTGTAGGTAGGGTGAGGAAGGAACCGTGGGTCCATGCAATTCCCCACAGGCCACGAACCCGAGCACAACCTGCGCCGACGCAACATTCCTCAAAGCTGTGCCCACCCAGCGGAACATCGCAGGCCACAACACGGGAGGTGGTATTTTCACTTGAGAACCGGGCGGCGGCAGCGCTGCCAGCGGAGGGCCCGCCCCGGTCCCCATTGTCAGAGCGAGGGCGGCCGCCCCTGCCGCGGCCGCGACCGCCGCCACTGCCTGGCCCCGGCCCTGCGCCGCCGCCCCCGTCGCCGCCGGCCGCCGCCCAGTGCGCGGCGCGGCGAGCGCCTCAGGGCAGGCGGCTTTCTACCGTGGAAGTGCTGTGCAAACATATGCCGATGGGAAAGATAGCCAGAGCCATCCTTTCCCCATGGGGCCATTATATTGCTTGCTGCGGCGGGGCAGGGCGCGGCGCATGTGCAGATAAAGTCGCAATGTGGGACAACCGTACTTCGCTAATAATGCGTACTTCATGCGGGTGGGGCCGGAATGAAATTCTCGGCGCCAGGGTTCGTGCGTCAAAGGCGGCGGGTGAAAGCGGCTGGTCGGAATGGAACGCTGCGTCGTGATCAATGCTCCGTGCGTGGTGCTACACTTACGGCTGGCGAACCACTGCAGCAGGGGCTGGGGGCTGGCGCGGCGGATGCCGAGGAGGTGCTGCAAGCAACGCCAGGGTAGCCAGGGTGTACAGGTGACACGCCGGGGGAGGCAGGGGCGTGCAAGAAAAAAGATCCAGCACCTGGCTGCAAATCATGGATCCATTCACCCGACATTCCTTCAACCGTGGCGTTCGTTCCGTCCCCCAAAGCAACCAAAGTTCTAGTGCAGATTTCATGAGGCAGATTTCCTCCTGGCAGAACTAGCCGACAGAGCGCCCCACTCATGTGCCGGATCTTCTCCGCCATAGCATCCTGGCGACCCTGCTGCTGCCTTGCAGCAAAGTACCGCGTCATTACGTATCCTGCTCGACTATTTCGTGCAGACCCCCTTCCTCTCCCTCTATCTGCAATTCGAGAAATTCGATACAAGTGCTGCCGGCTCTCCTCCGCTTCCTCCCCCTCCCCTCCCTCCCCTGTCTTCGCGACATCCCCTTCTACCCCTTGCTTCTCGCCCTTCAGCATGCGCCTCGCCCGGCCGCTGCCCACCACCCGCTCCAGCTGCATCACGTCCCAGCCGCAGAACAGCGTAGTCACGCTGCCGTGGTGAGGCGCCACAACCCCGGACACGACCTTGGACCCCCCCGGCCGCGGCGCCTCCCCTCCCGGCCCCTCCACTGCTCCTCTGCTCCCCTGCTGCCCCTCCTCCGCCTCCGCCCCCCCTCCTCCAGCACATTGCTTGAGGAGCTCGCTGTAGTAGTGGCCGTGCTCGTGCAGCCCGCAGAGTAGCACGTCCTGGGTGGGGCGGCATAAGAGAAGGGGCGGGGCACGGGGGCGGAGAGGAGTGCGGAGCGAGCGAGCGAGCATCGCTGCGGCTGGGCAGCGACATGAGAGGGGGCCAGGGCGGCGGTGCGCACAGCGCGCATGACGGCAGTATGTAATCGGGCATACGTCGCCCTGCCATGCCTCGCCTTCCTACCACTCCAGCCCTCCTGCATGATACAAGAGGAGCACGCATAGGCTGCTGGGGAAGTGGGGATGCTAAGCAGGGGCTGTGTACGGCACACAGTGCAGCCGCGCATGGCTGCATGCAGTCAGGTGCAGACCGCTTTGCTTGCAGGCAAATGGCAAAGCACCGTTGCCTGTAGCGTCCAGGAACCCGTCTACGTGAAAGAACCGGCAGGGCAGTGCAGTCCACCTCTACACCCCGAGCATGTATGTACGTAGGCAAAGGGCAGGGGGCGGCAAAGCGGCAGAAGTTGGGCAACAAACAATCAGCCGTTCCCAACCAAACAACGTCATCCTTACCTCATCACTGCTCCCCGCCCCTGCCCCATGCCTCGCACCTTCACGCTCAAGCCCTCGCCAGCTCCCGCACCAGCTCCGCCGCCAGCTTGGGCGCGGCCGCCATAAGCTCCTCTAGCCCGTCCATGTCCACCTGCTTGCGGCACGCCACGAAGCGCGCCTTGAGCAGCGGCAGCAGCGCCGCCAGTGAGTGCCGCTCCGCCCACGCCAGGTCCGACACCACGCTCGCGGACGTCACGGCCGCCAGCAGCTGCTCCTGCAGCGGACCGGTCAAGGTCGGTGGCAGCTCCAGGCGCGCCGCCAGCGCCATCACCGGCCGCAGCATCGCAGCTGGCACTTCGGGCAGGGCGCCGGCTGCCGCGCTGCCGTACATGGCGGCCAGGAGCCAGGCGAAGGCGTCGGGGTCGGTGTCGGGCAGGGCGGCCTCGGCGGCGCCACTGCCGGCGAAGGGGCCGTCCGGCGCCTCGAACAGCGCCCGGAAGTAACCCGACTGGGCCGCCAGCAGCGAGCGGTGCGGCGCATAGGTCTGGGCGCCGGCACCGGCGCCCACGCGAACACGCACAACAGGGCTCGCCGCGCTGCTGCCTCCCGCTGTCAGGGCCGCCGCCGCCGGGGGCAGCGTTAGCAGCTCGCCAAGGACCGGCAGGTGTGCTGCTGCCAGCTCCGATGGCGTCACGGTGTGAGCCGTGGGCGCCGGACTGCAGCCGCTGTGCGCCGAGCTCTGCTGCGATGGGCAGCGGCCACCGACCGCCGTGTCGCTGTTTCGCGCCGCTGGCCGTGGCAGGTAACAGGCGACGATCATGTAGTGGGGTGGTGAGGCGCATTGCGCGATGTCGCAGGCGCGCTGCATGAGGCCCGCAACCGCAACGTCGCCGTTGGGCAGGACGGCCAGCTGCGTAGTGCACCAGGGCATGCCGGCAATCACCGTGCTGCAGGCACCGGCGCCGGCGTCGGCACCGGCGCCGTCCACGCAGCACAGCAGGCAGCCGCTGCCGTCGGCTACCCACAGCTCGCCGCCGGCCGCCACCAGGATGGAATCGATGCTGCTGAAACGGGCGGTGGTGGCGCCGTCGCCCGCGCAGCCGCCGTGCTGCGCCTGCAGGCCGGCGAGCGGCTGCACGGACGCGCTGGCGACGGTCTCACCGCCGCCGGGCCGCACTCGGAAGAGCGCCGTGGGGGTGGCGGCCACGAGCGCGTCGGCGGCGGCGTCGTATGCAAGCGCCGCCCAGCCGCCGGTGCCCTTGGGAGGCACTGCGCCGGCCAGCGTCGTCACCTCGCCCGCTGCGGCGTCCAGGCGGCGGATGCGGCCCGCGTCAGCGATGTAGACGGTGCCCTTGCCGTCAGGCGCCAGCGCGCGGATGCGCACGAAGCTCGCCGCAGCGCCGACGCCATCTCCGTCGCCCTGTTCGCGCTCGTCTCCGGCGACCAGGCTGACGGCGCCGCTGGGGTCGAGGCGCAGCACCGCGGCGCCCTGGGCGAAGAAGATGGACCCCGTGACGGGCTCGTAGACGGGGACTCTCGGGTCGTGCAGCGGCAGCCCGGTGAGGGCCAGCGGCGGTCCCAGGCTGGCGCCGTCGGCCGCCAGCAGCCGCACCTCGCACGCAGCGAGGCGAATGTTGCAGTCCAAGCTGGCGTTCAAGCTGGCAGCCGGGCAATCCAAGAAGACCAGCGCCTGCGGGCTGGCGTCGGCGGGGTTGGGCCGCACCACCACGCCACGGCCGTACTCGGGGAGCTTGATGCGGCGGTAGATGAAGGTTGCTGTTGGCTCGACATTACTGCCACATTCCCCGAGTCGAGGGGCGGTCGCTGCGCCGACTGCGCTGGCGCCGTGTGTCGGCGGCGCCGGCGCTGGCAGGCTGCTGGGCGCGGCAGGCACTGCGCCGCGTTGGGGCCGAGCTGCAGCTCGCCGCGCCGCGGGCCGCGGTAGCCCGCAGCCGAGCGGCGCCTGGCTGCGAGTGGGCAGCCGCGCCGCGGGGGCGGCAGGCCGCGCAGCTGCTGCGCGAGGCGCAGTCCGCGATGCTCGGCACTGCAGCGGCGCCATAACAGCTGTCTCGCTACCTCGCGGGGCCGGGCAAATAGCGCAGTACCGGCCAGACAGCGGTAGAGCGCATCGCCGCACCCTAGCGCATCAGGAGGTCGCCTTCAGCGCGAAGCGGATAGAGCAACCGACAGATGCGTACACGTGTAGCGTTGCGAGCAAAGAGCGGCGGCCCGAGGGCGCGTTTGCAGCGTTCGACCCGTCCGCCCATCGACCGCGCGAGATGACCCGTGGTCCCGCCGTGCGCCGCCGGCTTCATACAGGTCAGGCCTCACGACCCAGAAGCCGTCCACGCCTTGGTCCGGGCCGGGGGGCAAGGGATTGCACAAGGCTGCCGCGCTCCTTGCAGTTCGGCGCCAGTCCATTCACGGCTTCACGCCGTCGGCTCCAGCACCTCGAATCAACCCGGCGCTAGCTTACCTAGCAGCAGGTCAGCGCCTGCTGGCACCACCGCCGGCGCCCCACCCCATCACCCCCGCACCGCCCCTGCAGCCCCTCGTTCCCTGCCGCCGCCTCGCTGCCGGGCACGCACCGCCCGCCACCACTCACAGCGCCGCCAGGCACCACACCTTAACCTCCTACATCACAGGCACGCCTGCCACCCCTCGCTAGCACGCAGCCGCCGGCACTCGGCCTCCGACAATACCCCGCCCCTACCACCTATCTCCCCCATCTCTCCCCCTCTCGCTCCGAGCAGAACCTGCCTAGCAGAACATGTACGTGCCGCTCTCGCCCTTGAGCATGCGCCTCGCCCGGCCGCTGCCCACCACCCGCTCCAGCTGCATCACGTCCCAGCGGCAGAACAGCGCAGTCACGCTGCCGTGGTGCGGGGCCACACCCGACACGGCCTTGGACCCCCCGGCCGCGGCGCCTCCCCTGCCGCCCACCCCTCCGCCCCCCTCCTCCAGCAGGTTGAGCAGCTCGCTGTAGTAGTGGCCGTGCTCGGGCAGCCCATAGAATAGTACGTCCTGGGTGGCGTGGGGGTGAATGGGGGGAAGCGAGCCAGGGGTTGAGAGCCAGGGTACGTGGCACGCCGCCCCCCCATTCCGCGCCCTTATTCCAAGCCTCCCTGCACCCCGGAATCTCCCTATCCCCCCTCCTGTGTTCATGCCGGCACACCTTGATGCCGCGGATGCGGTAGCGGTGGTAGAAGTGCGCGCGCTCCGTGTACAGCAGCATGCGGCGCTGGCCGTGGTAGAAGCGGGCTCGGGAGCGCGTGACCTGGCGCGAGGGAGAGGGGCGTGGGGGAGCAAGGAAGGGCTGTGAGCGACAGCAGCGAGGGGAGGAGCAAACTGGCACAGCTCCTGCCGCGCTCCCTCACTTTGCCCACTCTCCCGCCTCTTTTCCCCGAACGCCCGCTCCCCACCACCCCACCTCCGTGTGGCTGCTGTACTCGGTGATGACCGCGAAGTCCACACTATCCTCCTCGGCCAGCGCCGTGCGCAGGCGCACAAAGTCAAAGTAGCTGGGGATGAAGAGCAGCAGGCCTGGGGCCGGGGGAGCCAGGGATGGGGGAAGGGGCTTGGGGAGGGAGAGAGGCAGGGAGGATTGCAGCTGCCGCAAGAAGGGGTGCAACAACGTGTGGAGGGCAGCGCATCGCCTCCAAAGTGAAGAGGCAGCTTGACGACGTGGGCTCGTGTGGATTGTGCCCTTGGCTCCCCTCCAACCCCATCACCGCTCACCCCGCGACACCGAGTCCTTGATGCGCGGCCACACGGAGCGCATGAAGAACTCGAACCGCGCGTCGCTTGCAGCCGCCGGCGAGTCTGCGGCGAAGCGCTCAAACAGCTGCCGGACCTATGTTGGGCACAAAGGATGGGCGGGCGGGCGAGCGGCAGCGACACGAGGTATTGGGAGCCGTTCAGGGCTGAAGCCGCCCGCACCTCGGCGCGCGCTTCACCAGCTGGCAGGGATGCTAACAGTCTCAACTTTGATCCCAGGAAGCGCAGCGCACCCCCTGCCGTCCCCGACACGCTCCCTTTCCACACCCTTCCAGCCTCACCTGCGGCACCACCGCCGCCAGCACCCCGGGGTGCTCCACCACCAGCCGCGCCGCGCCCGCGTGGTTGGCGCAGGCGCGCACCACAGCATTGGTGTCGGGCGTGGCCAGCGACGACAGCAGCACCGTCTGGCGGTAGCGAGCTGGGCGAGGGAGGGGGAAGCGGGGGACGGAAAGGGAGGAGGCCATGTCACCAGGAGGTTGCAACTGACTTCGCCTGCACCGCCCCCTCGAAAGGTGCTGGAACCCTAAACCGCTGGAATCTCCTCGCCTGCCTCCCCCTCCCACCGCCTCCCCTCCCCCCTCGCTCACCTGCCAGCCCCGATAGGTACCAGTCGCGCACCCTCATGATGTCGGTGCCGTGCTGCTGGCGCGGCAGCTTGTTGAGGCACGACAGCACCGTCTCTACGTGCGCCCAGTTCTGAAGGGGAGGGTGGGGTGAGGGATGGGGTGAGGGAGACCAACCGGGCAGGGGGCGCAGGGCAGGGGCTGGGGCCCAGGCCCGACCTGGCGCCGGCCCCGCCTCGCAGCCCCGCCCAACGAGGCATGCCCGCGCAGGACCCAAAGCTGCCGGTTCGACCGCGCCGCATCGCCTGACCCGGCGGCCCGTTTCTCTGTGTTCCGCAGCCCTCCTGCTGTCCCCCGCCGCCTTTCCCCCCTCCATGCTGGTTCCCCCAACAGACACAAACACACACTTGCATGTCCGTCACGTAATGCCATACCAACCCCCCTCTCCATGCCCACACTCTTGCCTTCCCCCACCTGCATGTCCGTCACGTAATGCCATACCACCCCACTCTCCATGCCCACACTCCTGCCCTCCCCCACCTGCATGTCCGTCACGTAATGCCATACCACCCCACTCTCCATGCCCACACTCCTGCCCCCCCCCACCTGCATGCCCATCACGTCCGCCCGGTCCACCACCAGCACCTCGATGGAGCTGAGGAAGTCGGGGCCGGCGTGCGGATCGGCGCGCGCGTCCTCGGCCAGCTTGGTGGCCTGGGGGCGGGCGGGCGGGCGGGCGGGCGGGCGGGCGGGCGGGCGGGAGCGGGAGGAAGGGAGGGGCGTGTGGGCGAGTGGAGGTGGACCACGTGCGGCCGCAGGCTGCAGAGTCCATCGGCCCTGGGCCACCGTTGCAGGCGCAGTCCGCTCTTGTGTCGTTGCAGCTCCCTCCCTCCCTTCCCTCTCTCCCCTTTCCCTCCCCCTCACCAGCGCCACGGGCGACGCCACGATGATGTCCGACTGGTACAGGTCGGCGAACAGCCGCACCGCGCCCTTGGTCACCTTGATGCCCAGCCTGGGGGGAGGGCGGTGGGTTGGCATGATGGGTGAGAAAGCACGGCTGGCGGTGGAAAACAGGGCCGGCGCTGGACTCATGGCGCGCGGCCCTAGCACCGCGAGCGCAGCGACGGCGGCCGTACACCGGGCCGCCCGGGCCGCCATGGGGTGCGCAGCAGGCGAGGCAGCCCCGCGAGCTGCCTTCCCCTCCAAGTGTAGGTGGGCACCCGTCCTCCTCGAAGCATGTACAACACTACTACGCCGGCCAGCCAGAGCCGCAGCAAGGCCGCTGCTGTCGGTCACGCACCGGAAGTGGTCGTCCAGGTTGCCCGCAAACAGTGCGCGGTGCTCCGCGGGCTTGGCGGCCAGCCGGGCGCGGGCGGCGTCGTCTAGGAGCCGAGGAACAGGCAGGGTGTGTGCAGGTATTAACACATTTTTTGGCCTTGATGGCCGGTCAAGCGCCCTCCCAAACCAGCCCAGCCGCGCCCCTCTCTCTCGTCCCTCCCCCTCCCTCACCCCAACCCTTCCCCTTCCCCAGCCCCACCCATGGCGTCCTCGTCCAGGGCGTCATCCGGGTCGGTGAACTGCTCCACCAGCTTCTCCTTGCCCTGGTCGGATAGGCGCGGATGGGCGCGGAATAGGTGACACGGATTGCCAGGTTGCGCATGGTACTGGCCGCCGGAGCCGCGAATCGCCGCATGGCCTCGTCCGTTGCGTCTCCTTCACCCCTCTTCCCACCCGCCTCCTTCCCCTCCCACCTGCACGCTGTCGCTGCGCGTCTCCTTGATGGCCAGCGCCACCAGCCGCCGCACCGCGCGGAAGGCCAGGTTGCGCTGCGGCAGCAGCAGCAGCACCTTGGGCCGCGTGAAGCCCTGGTCGCGGGGGGCGCCGCCCTCGGCCGCGGACAGGCTGCCGGCCTTGGGCTCCGAGGGGGCCTGAGGCACACAGGAGGACGGGGGGAGGGCGACAGCATTCACGATCCGCGGGTTCCAACACGCATCCGCCGTCCATCACATCACATCACATCACGACCAACCCCAGCCCAGCCCTCCAGCAGCTCCCCCCCTTCCCTCCCGCCCTTGCCTCCGCCGCACCTGCTCCGCCGCGCGCTGCTGCTCCACGCGCGCGTTGTTCTTCTTGATGCGGTCGCCGGTCTTGGCCACGTGGTTGAGGCAGTGCAGCAGCACGGCGTCCAGCAGCGGGTCGGAGCCGGGGCCGGAGCGGGGGTCGGTGGGGTAGGCACGGGCGGGCAGGTGCACGTCTGGGGGTGGGGGTGGGGCGTGGAAAGAGGAACGAACGTTGGTGCGGGGTCTAGGGGGTGGGAAGGTGGGAAGGTGGCGCAGGCGCTGGGGAAGAAAGGGCGGCGCGGCAGGGGGCCGGGCGCCGTCTGGGGCGGGCGACGCGGCTGGGTCCTACCCGTGTAGGTGTTGAGCAGCGCAAAGAGGGAGCGCTGGGTGGGGCTGACAAAGTCGCAGCCGTCGGCCGAGGCGGAGAAGGTAGAGGCGGGGGCCGAGGAGGAGGGCGGCGCCGAGGCGGCGTCCTCCTGCAAGGGGCCCGGGCAGGCAGGGCGGCGGGAGGTCAGGAGGCGGGCATGCAGGCAGGCCCTGGGCGACCCTGCAGCAGCCAACAGCACCCATCGCCGCTCCCGGGCGACCACGTCCACAAGCCAGCCGCAGGCACTCAACCCCCGCTGCCCCCGCCCCCGCCCCTCCTGCCTGCGACCCCATCCCTGCCCACCCACCTTGTGCGCTTCCCGCCACCTCGCCACCAGCCGCTCCTTGACCCCGTACTCGGGCAGCTTGGCTGGAGCCGCCGGCAGCGCCGCCAGCCCCAGCACGCTGCCCGTCGTGGCGGCCTCGGCACCCCCGCCGCCCTGCCCCGGCACGGCGGCGTCGCCGCCGCCATCGGGGCCGGGGCTGGCGGTGCCGCCTCTTCGGCTCTTGGCGCCGGCCTTGGCCTTGGCGCGCGCGGCGGCGGGGCCGTAGACGCGCAGCTGCCATCGCGCGGAGGAGCCCCAGGCAGAGGCATGCGGCTCCGCAGGCGGGGCGTCGCAGAAGTCCGACTACGGAGCGGGGCGGCAAAGGGACGCACCAGGGGTGAGGCGTACCAACATACGCGCGAGATGAAGGGCCGACGGGTGCCAGGGATGTTGAGCGCACGCACTGCCCGCCACTCCATGCCCGGCGCGGCCCACGCCGCCCCTGGGCACCAGCCGAG
>BDDC01000128.1:69111-102191 GCA_001662425.1 Chlamydomonas sphaeroides | reverse complement strand
GGGCAGGGGGGGGGGGGGCAGGAATGAAGCTGGGGGGCAGCAGGGGCTGTGCTCCGGGTAGAGGGGGCGCACGCAAGGGAGGCGGCTACAGGCAACGGGACGGGGCCGGGGTGGCAGCCGGTGGGGGGGCAGGAGGGCAGGAGGGCAGAGGGCAGCTGTAGGTCCGGGTGACGGGGAGCGGGGCGCGTGCGAGGGGCGCGGCATATGCCGCAGCGGGCCTAGCACTGCACCGAGTGCACACGTCCCACACACCCGACCGACCCCATCCACCCGCCAACCGCCCGGCCGCCCGCACAGCCCTCGCTGCCGCTGCCGCTGCCGCCGCCGCCCCTCCCTGCCACCGCCAGGCGCGGGCTACGGCAAGCGCAACGTCATCGCCACCGGCTCGGGCTGCATGCCAGTGACCATGAGCGGTGTGTGCGGGAAGGGAGGGGGGCGAGGGGGCGAGGGGGCGATGGGGGCCGGGGGCAGACACGGGCTTGGTGAAGCGCCACCGGCTCGGGCATGAGCGGTACGGAGGACGGGAGGGAGGGGCAAAAGGGAAGCAGGCACACAAGGGACGCGGAGCGGAGCGGCTCTCCGCGTCGTGGCGGTGTGCCGCCCCTTCACCCCGCCACCACCGCCACTGCTCCTCCGCTGCCCGCCTGTCCTCACACCACTCTGCACAGACACACCCACTTACCCCACCCCACAACCACCCACCCGCCCACCCACCCACGTAGACCACGTGGCACAGCCCTTCGAGCCCTTCCTGGACTGGGTGGGCGCAGTGGGCGGGGGCTGGGGAGGGCGCGCAGAGTAGGGACCTGCGGCCGCATGCAGGACAGCAGGAGGGGGGAGGGGGAAGGCATGTGCAGTGCACCCAGCAGACCCGCGCTGTGCTGGGAGCTGCCCCGCTGCCTGCACCTCCATCGCCACCCCCTACCACCGGCCCAACCCAACCGCATCCAGAACGAGTTCGGCGTGTGGATCGCGGAGGCGCACCTGAACGACACCGAGGCCATCCTCACTGGCCTCACACAGAGCCAGAAGGCGGCCAAAATGGTGCGGGGGGCTTGGCGTGGGGAGGGGAGGGTGTGTCGTGGGGTGGGCTACTGTAAGGGTTGGCGCAGTGCGTGCAGTGGGAGTGCGGCACCGCGAGGGCGTGGGCGGCTGCGGCCCTCTCGGGCGCCCCTCCGTCAGCCCACAGCCCACCGCCCCACACCTGCCGCCCCCTGATCCCCATCCCGCCTTCCCCCCTCAGGCCAAGCTGTGGTGCGCTGCTCGGCACCTGGCCTACACCTCTGTGTTCGGGGGCCTGTTTGCCGGCGACAGCGGGCGGTGGGACGCCATCGCGACGCTGGTGCACATCCTGAGGGCGCGGGCGCGGCACCCGGGGCAGCCCGACCACAAACTCATGCAGGTGCGGGGTCCACACACATGGTGGCGCGTGGGACAGGGGCCGCGAAGGGGCCCTGTGAACCGCAGGGGCCCTGGGTCACACTCGCCTCGCCGCGTAGTACCCCTACGCTGTCCTCCGATCCCCCCACCACCACCTCCCCGCCCCCTCCACCTCCCCTCCGCACCAACAGCTGGACCCCGAGCTGGCCTCCTTCCTCGCTTGCGACCCGCTCACACCCGAGGGCGCAGCAGCAGCCGCGGCCGCAGCCCGGGCCGCGGCCGCGGCGCTCGGCTACGGCGGCGAGGGCGAGGCGGCCGCGGCCTCGCTGCCGCCCGCGCCGCCGCTGCCGCTGGCGTCCTCGGTGTTCCGCTTCGCGGCCTCCACCCCGGGCGAGGGCGCGGCGCTGCCGGGCCGCACCGTCACCAGCCTGGCCTGGCTGCGGGAGGCCAAGGGGGGCCTGCCGCCGCCGGCGCCCGGCTCGCCCGCCGCGGCGCTGGCGGCGCTGCTGGCGGCAAGCCCGGCAGGGGCGGCGGCGGCGGCGGCGGCGGCGGCGGGCGCAAACGCCACGGCCATGTGGGGTCCGGGGAGGGCGGCGTGCCTGGGCGCTGGGGTGGTGGCACACGAGCCGCTGCTGACAGCCGCAGCACCGCTGGGGTCGACTGCCCTGCCAACGCCCTCCCTCACCCTCCCGTTCCGCCATCCCTGCTTCCCCCTCCCCAGCACCCCGCTGTGCCTGTTCAACGGCCACTGGGTGCCGTACACCGACCCCACCACCGACCCGCCCACCGAGGAAGCGCTGGCGCAGGTGCGCATGGCGGGCGGCAGGGGGGCGGCAGGGGGGGGCGGCAGTGTGGGGCGGCAGGGGGGCGCCAATGGGGGGCGCGGCAGTGCGGCGGCAGGGGGGCGGCAGGGGGGCGCTCGGAGGCAGCCCGACGCGTGCCTGCGCCCCGCACCCGAGCACCGCCGCCGCCGCCTTGGTGCCGCCTTGGTGCCTGGACACCCGAGGAGCCGCGTCGCCGCCGCACCAACACCGGTGCCCACGTACACCCAAACCCAATCCCGCTGCCGCTGCCCCTGTGCTGGCCCCGCAGGTCCGCGCGCGCGGCCGCTGCCTGCCGCGCAACGACAAGCGGCATGGCGACTTTTTCCCGGGGGCCTCCGTCACCTGCCCGCCGGGGGGGCCCATCACAAAGTGCGGCACGCTGGGGGTGTGACGCGAGGGCGGGGCGGAGGGGGCCAGGAGGGGGGCCAGAGCGTGTGGGGAGAGGGGGGGCACGAGGGAGGTCGGGGGCGCACCGGTGGCCACCTATCTATCTGCACGGGGGCGCAGGACCGTGTGGTGCGACCTGGGGGGCACCGTGGGGGGGGGTCGTGGGGGCATCGATCGTGGTGGACGCGTGTCGCAAGGACTGTGTGCGGTCGCTGCACTCCCGGCTGCGCTCACGGGTGTGGATTGCACACATGCATGCGGGCGAGGTGGGGGCGCCTGTGGAGAGAGGGCGCACAGAGCACAGGGGGGGCGCCGGCCGCCGCCGGTGGGGCGGGAGCGCGTCAAGGCGCGTGTGCAAGAGGAGGGGGCCGCCTGTAGCGTGTGGCCGCCTGACGTCAGCGCCTCTTGTGCAGACATGGCGCCCTCCCGCTCCATGTGGAGGAGCTGGCCTGTGACTGTGCGGTCAGCAGCTGCGTGTGGCAGCTGACAGCTGGCAGCGGACCCCGCGGCAGGCAGGGAGGGGGCTCCCGCCCACGGCCGATGCAAGGGCCGCCGCCCTCGCTTTCAACCCTCCCGTCGTCGGTGGTGAAGGTTGGGGGCCGAGCACGCAGTCCAACCGCGTTACACGCTTGTCCTTCCCCACCAGCCGACGCCCGCGCCGCAGCGCTGCCCCGCATACCTCCGCCCCAGCCCCAGCCCCTCCGGTACGTAGCCCCCACGTCATTGCGTCCTACAAGTGGTCCATCGCCGCTCGCGGGGCCGACACCATGCTACCACGCCGTCCTAGGTGGCACGCGTCACTGTCGTGTCCAAGAATCACAAGCACCAGCGCCATCACCCATATGATGAAGTGCCCGCCAAGCGGCGTGCCAAAGCAGCCGGAAGTCAGCGCCGCTGCTCCTGTTGCAGAGCAGCTAGTGGCCGCGGCCGCAGCGACCGCACTCGCAGCGCGCAAGCCCCCCTGCGGAGGCCCCCGCCCCCGCCCCCGCCCCCGGCCCCGCCCCACCTCTTGCGCCAATGCGCCGCACGCACGGCAGTTCCCCCGTAGCTGCGCATACCACCACACAGCAGCACCTTGCGCCCCGCCCCCATGCCACAGCGCCCGCCAGCCCAGCCCTCCATCGCCCTGCATCGCCCGCCGCCCCGGCCCGGCTCCTGCTCAGGCCCCCCATCATGCTCCTCACTGGCCGCCCCGCTCCCGCGCCTCCCGCGCCTCCGCCGCCTCCTCCATCGCCTCCTCCACCTCGCCCAGCAGCGCGCTGACGCGGCTGGTGGCCGCCGCGTGCGGGCCGTACAGCTCCGTGTGCACCTCCAGCACGGCGCCGTACTGCCGCAGCGCCTCGTCGTACATCCGTGACGCCGCCAGCGCGCCCGCCAGCGCCAGCATCGCGCCGGCGGTGGTGGCGTGCCGGGTGCCGTACACGGCCGTGTAGCCCTGCGGTTGGTAAGTTGGCCAGCGGGTGAAGGGGTTCACTGAAAGCGCGGTTGACCCGACAAAGCGGGTGTACGGCACCACCAGGCCACCGTGCACGCGCTACGGCCAGCGTGTCCCTGCCCGTTTCCGCCAGCCCCGCCCCCAGGGGCCCCACGCTCACCTCCACGGCCCTCGCCAGCAGCTGCCGCGCCTGCTCGTGGTCGTCCGCCTCCGAGCTCAACCGCGCCAGGGCCTCCCCCGTGCGGGCCTACAGGCGGGAGCGGAGGGAAGGAAACGAGGGACGGGCGTGAGCGGGGATGCCTGCGTGCCATCCCAGCCAGTCTACCGGTAGCACGTTGCGGTGCCGCGTCCCGGCGGCCTGCAGCCACGCAGGAGGGCCCCGCCCCCCAGCCCCACCCACCGCCAGCTCCTCGCGCTTGAGCGAGCTCATGGGCGGGCCGCCCGCCGCGCCGCTGCCGCCGCTGCCACCACTAAAGCTGCCGCCGCCACCGCCGCCACCGCCGCCCGCCGCCACGGCGGCTGCCGCCACAGCGCCAGGCGCGTGCGACCCCTGGGCGCTGCCCACACGCCCCCTGGACGCCGCCACCTGCGCCGCGGCCGCGGCCGCCGCGGCGTCGTCCTCCTGCGCCGCCAGCGCCTCCAGCTGCGCCGCCAGCATCGCTGCCGCGTCCGTCCGCCGGCCGGTCGCCGCCAGCGCCGCCGCCAGCTCCAGCGTCGCGGCGCCGGATGCGGCGCAGGGCGGCGGCCGGCGGCGCATGGCGGCCCGCGCCGCCAGGGGCCGCTGCAGCAGCCAGGCCGCGTCTTCGTGCCTGCGGGCACAGCGGCAGCGAGCAGCCGTCGCAGCAGTGCCGGCGGCGCGGCAGGTCCCCGGCTGCGCTGCGCAGGGCGAGCGCCCCAGCAAAGCGTCCCAGACCGCACCGCACGCGCGAGGCCCCAGCCCCCAGTCCTCTCCCCTCCCCTGCGGCCGCACCTGCCGCCCGCCATCAGCAGCGCCGCCAGCGCCGCGCGTGCGCCCAGGCCCTCGTCCGTCTCCGGCCCCAGGCACTTGTCCAGCACCGCCAGGCCGCTGCGCAGCAGCACCTCCGCGTCCTCGCCAGGGGCCGGGCCCACAGGCGCCGCCGCGCCGCCGCCGCCCTCCGGCGACGTCACTGCCGCCGCCGCCGCCGTTCCGGCCGCTCCGCAGTGCGCCAGCAGGCTGCCCAGCGCCACCGCCGCCCGGGCGGTGTCGGGGTGGTTGGGGCCGCGCAGCGAGCGGCACCCCGCCAGCACGTGGCGCGCCAGCCGCAGCGCAGGGCCCGGGCAGCCCAGCGCCGCCAGCAGCCGGGCCGTGGCCAGGCCGCGAGCCACGTCGGGCGCGGGCGGCTTAGCCGGCGGCAGCGTCGGGCCGTCGGAGAAGCGCGACGGCACGCTGGCGGAAGGCGCGGCGGCGGCGCCGCCATCGGCGCCGGCAATGTCCGTGACGCTCTCACCGATCTCCCGGGCGCCGTCGTCGGCCTCCGCAACGGCCGCCGCCGCCGCGGCGGCGGCGCTGGCGGCGCCGGCGAGGGTGCTGCCGACGCGGCGGATGGAGTGCATTGAGGACAGGTGCCTCATGCGCGCTGGGCTGGCGGAGGCGGAGCCGGGGCCGTTGCGGCCGGAGGGCGGCATGGCGGCAAGCGGCGCGCCCGGCGGCGGCGCAGGGAGCAGCCGTGCGGGAGATGCGACTGCCCGCAGCGGCGACGGCGACGGCGCCGCCGCCGCCGCCGATAGCGACGAGAGCCGGGGCCCGGGCACCGCGGCGCTGGCTGAGGAGGAGTGCGCTGAGACGGATGTGCAGCGGGCGAGTCCGGGCGGCAGCGGCAGCGGCAGCGGTAGCCCGGGGGGCTCGGGCTGCTGCTGCTGCTGCCAGGGTGCGCCGCTGATGGAGGGGCCCCGGCTGGGGCTGGGCAGCGGCGCATTGGCCTCCCAGGGCGCGGCTGCGGGAGGGCCACGGGGACACACGGGGCATACGGCTGTGTGTCAGCGCATCGGCCACGGACAGCCGGTCTGAGCACAAACACCAAGCGCCGACCAGCGACGGTCGCAATGCATGCGCTGCACCACTGCACCCCTCCCTGCCTCCCTCCCTCCCTGGCACACTACGGTACCGCACGCCTCCCTCCCTGGCAACCCAGGACACTGGGTGCCTCCCTTCCTCCCACCCACCCCCTTTCCCCCCAACGGGGCTCACGTGCTCGATTGCGCAGCGCCGCCGCGCGGGGGCTGACGCCCTCGCCGCCCGCCGCCGGGCCGTCCAGTATGGGCGCCAGGCCCCGCGGCCGCCGCGCCACCGCAGGCCGCAGGCCGCTGCTGTCGGCCGCCGCCGCCGCGTGGCTGTGCTCGATCTCTCCGTCCAGCGTCAGCGACGAGCGGCGGCGGCCGCCGGCGCCGACAACGATGCCTACGTCGGCGCCGTCGCCGTCGTCGTCCTCGCCGCCGCCGATCTCGCCCGGCATGCTCGAGGAGCTGTGGCCGGGCCGGCGGCCCGACAGCGACGATGGCAGCGGCGCCGTCACGGCGGAGTTGCCGCCGGCCCTGGGCGAGTGGATGGGCGGCGTGCAGGTGCCCAGGTCGGCATGGACCGACAGCTGCAGCGACCCCACCCGGCTGTTGCTGCGCGACGGCGGCGGGTACGGCCGCATCCTCGCAGGCGACGCCGACGCCGACGGCGACGCCGTCAGCGGCGGCGTCGACGGCGCGGGCGAGCCGGGCGCGAGCTGCCCGCGGCCCTTGGGCGGCAGCCCGGACTCGGCGCCGGAGGCGCTGGCGAGGGTGACGCTGGCGCCGATGGGCCGGGCGAGCAGCTGCTCCGCCGCCGCCAGCGCCGCCGCCGTCAGCCCCTCGCGCACGCTGCGGCCAGGCTGCGGGTCGCTGGCCATGGAAATGGCGGCGGCGGCGGCGGCGGAGCCCTCGCGGCGCGCGCGCGCCGCCAGGCGGTCCGCGGACACGGCGGCGGCGGCGCCGTCGGCCTCGCCGCCGCCGGCCGCCATCTGGCTGGCAATGTCCTCGGCTGCCTTGGCGGACACGGTCACGGTCAGGCCCTCCACAGCGGCCTGGGGTGGGCAGCGATGGAGGCGGCGCGCAGCAAGGGGGCGTGGTGCCGGGTCGGGAGGGCCGACAACCTCCACGGACATGTTGCCCCCAGTCCCCGCCCCATCATGGCGCACTTGTGCACTTGTGCGTGCCACCAACCAATGCCACATGCCAACCAGCGGACTGCAGCGTCAGGCCAGCAGCCCCCACCCACCGCCATGAGCGCAAGGTCCAGGTCCGAGGGCGGCAGCAGCGTCAGGGAGCCGCAGCCCCCGCCGGCGGCGGCGCCGCCGCCAAACAGGCCCGCCGGCAGGCCGCCGCCGCCGGCTGGCGCCGCCACCGAGGGCGAGCGGCCGCGCAGCGCGTGCCAGGCCGCCAGCGTGCAGGGGTGCTCCCGCAGCGCGCCGCCCTCGGCCCCGGGCAGCAGCAGCACGCAGCGTGTGGCGGCCACGGCCGAAGGCAGCGCGCAGGCCCGCTCCAGCGCGGCGGCGTCCAGGCAGAGGCCGCTGGGCCTGGGGGCGAGGCCAGGGATTGGGGCAGAGGGGCGGAGGTCGGGCACAGAGGGGGGGCCGACAGGCTAGGCGGTCTCAGCGCCAACACTGGGACCGTCCGCCGGGCGGCAGCGCAACTGCCCCAGGCAGCTCCATTCCCAACCCTGGCTGGCAGGCTGGACCAGCGCGGCCGCAAAAGCAAGCTCAACGCGGCCCAGCCCCATGCTCCGCCTCACGGGCGCGGCCCCTGGCGCCACCCCAGCTAGCTAGCCTCCTCTGGCTGCCCCAGCGGCACACCTGCTGGTGGAGCGCGAGCGCGCCATCGACACAGAGCCGCCGCCGGCGCCCGCTGCGCCCCCGGCATGGAAGTTGACGGCCAGCAGGTCCAGCCACACCGCAAAGGGCGCCGGCGCCGTCGAGCCGGCGCCGTCGGGCGAGTGCTCGCCGCCGCCGGCGCTGCGCCGCTGCTGCGCCGCCGACGCTGCGACGTTGGCGACGTACTCCGCCAGCGCCTCGACCACGTCGCTCAGGCGCTCATCCCAGGAGGCCAGCAGCACGGCGGTGGGCGGGCGGCGGTGCTCGGGCCCCAGCAGCGAGACGTAGGCGCAGCGCGAGGAGCGCGTGGCGGGCAGCACCAGGCAGCGGTAGAGGTCGCGCAGGGTGGCGTTGGGGGCGCTGGTGGAGCGCATGGACTCCAGGAAGGACAGCGTCACGCCCGTGGGGCCCAGCGTGCCGCCGGTGCCGGGCGTGCCGGGCGCCGTGGCAGCGACGGAGAGGCCGCCGCTGGCGGAAACGCCGGGCAGGGCCGGCAGCTCGAGCGCTGCGCGGCTGCCGGAGCTGCGGCTGATGCTACCACCGGGGCCCAGGTTGGAGCTGTGGGCGGGCTCGGCGTTGGGAAGCTGCACGGAGCGCAGGCTGGAGGAGCGGGAGAGGGGCCGTCGTTCCCGCATGCCGGCGACTTCGCGGAGGCTGTTTGTGCGCGACAGCACGCCAGACTCTGTGACCCCCGGCAGGCGCGCCGGTGATGCGCCCCGCTGCAAGGCAAGCGCTGCAAGCGGCTCCTGCGTCAGCGCCATGAGTGTTGGGCCAACAAGTCGTCGTCTTCCGAGTAACGCCGCCGCGGTCAAGCGACGAGTCCTTATACGCTACTCAGGGTCGTTCAATGTGCCGAGGAGCTCAGCAGTCACCCAGCTGCGAACTCCACATCGTGTCCAGGCCAGCGCAGGACCCTTGCAGCCCGCTGACGCCCTTCAGTTTGTAGGCAAGAAGCAGTTGCACCTTGAGCGTTAGCGGTTGTGTGCACTGCAACTGGGCTTCCGGGAACTCGGCATGCGCTGGTTCCTTGCGCTGTGTGCAAGCAATTGTGCAGGAATGTTGCGGCACGCTGCTGTGTGCAATTCAGGTGTATGGGGTTTTGCGCCGGTACGCCTTCCGCAAACCTGTGAGTAAATCGGTACGGAGCCTTCGTGGGAGTTCTCAGCCGGCCTGGCCCCCCTCCTTTGCCCCCCCCCCCTTGCCCCCCGGCCTCATCAGGGTACTCAGCAGTCAGCCAGGGCACGCGTTCAGTCCGCTCAACATGGCTCATATGGCTAATTTGAACTGACACCCTGACCGTACGCTTCGTTTTGTTTTTTCGATGCCAGAGAGGGCACCCCTTCGCTCCTCTGGGGTGGGCCCCCAGAGAGCAGAGAGAACGAGACCTAGGGGTTTACTAGCAGGCACCTGGCACCAGGGGGGTGCCCCCTGGCTCACACGGCGCAGGACGTCCGGCCTCCGGCGAGGCTTACAAGGCGCACGGAGGCGATGAATATGTAGCGAAGGGCGTTCGGCGAACCTCGGTTCGCCATAGGAACCTCTGCCTCACCCCGTGCTTCTCAATTACCCCAACGCAACGCTCCGGCTACACCGTCGCCCCTCATGTCGAAAAAACTCTTGCTATCAATGCGGAGAAAGAGACATGGCCCTGCCTTGTCCGCCGTCGTGTCGTGGCCTGTCGGCCGTCACAACCGCTGCGGTCAGCAAGTACCGTGCATGCCGAGGTCTAGTGCACGTGCGCTTCAGCAGTTAGCCTCCTCACGCACCATGCGATGAATATTGGTACCATAGTCGACTCCATGGCCGTACCCCGTCAACGTAGCCATGCGCCACCCAGCACCGCCGCGGCGCCGCCCCTCCTGCCAAGCCCACGCCCTTGCCTCCGAGGTCTCGTCGATTTTCGTTTCTTTTGCCCTGCAACCCCACGCCCTGTACCAAGGGACCCGTGGCTCACGTCGCCGCAGCCGCCACCGCCCCGGCCTGCCCCGCCTCCAGCACGGCCCTGGGCTTGCCGCCGCCGGCCGCCGCCGCCACCGCGGCCTCACCGGCCATCCCCACAGCCTCCTGCGCAGCCGCCGACTGGGCCGCGGCCGCCCCCTGCCTCGCCTCCTCCAGCGCAAAGAACGTGGCGTTCACGGCCGTCACCCAGGCCGTCAGCCCCACAGCGCCGCGCAGCTCCAGCTCCACGCCCGGCGGCACCAGCACCACGCTGCCGCGCCGCAGCGCCGCACACGCCTCCAGCTCCGGCACCGCCTCCAGCTCCGCGGGCAGCGGCCCCGCGGCGCGCGCCTGCGCCTCGCCGGCCGTGACCAGCACGATGCGCGGGCCCTGGCTGGCGGGCAGGCCGCCACTGGCGCCCGAGCTCCCGGGCTCGAGCCCCGCCTCGATCCGGTGGATCTCAAACTCCTCAAACGGCGGCCGGTACACCGTCAGGCGCACGCCGCCGCCCGGCGCCGCTGCGGCGTCGGCCGCTGCGGCTGGGCTGCCGTGCAGCACCTGCGGCGGCCCCTGGCGGTAGGTGAGCGAGGCGCACAGCACCTCGGCGTGCTTGAACTTGGGCGTGAGGCCGGCGCGGATGACGTTGTCGGAGGCGGCCATGGCCTCCACCAGCTCGCCCGCCAGGTAGGCGTGCGGCTCGTTGGCGGGCAGGTAGATGGCGGAGCCGGGCGGCAGCCGCACCTGGGGACAGGGGGCGGGGGGGGGACAGGGTAGGGAAAGGAGAGGGGGCCGGGTGGGCGGTGCTTCCCTGACCCATACGCGCCTGTCCGCATCCCTCAATGCGCGCCCGCTAAGCCTCTCGTGCCGGATGCAGCGCACTGGTCGGGGCGGGCGGTGCAGGTCTGCGGCCTCCTCTGACCCTCTCCCACCGTCGTCCACACGCGCGCCGCCATCAGCCGTCGTTCCCCATCGCGCGCCTTCTCCCCATTCCCCAATGCCCCCCATGCCCCTCCCCTGCCCCTGTCTTCCCTCCCCTCACCAGGTTTAGGAAGAAGGCCGAGAAAATGCCCACATCGTCGGGGAACTGTTCCTGCAGCCGCAGAGCCAGCGCCTCGTGCTCGTCCAGGCCCGGGCAGGGGGAGGGCGAGGGCGAGGAGGCGCCCGAGGCTTCGGAGGCGCGGCGCAGGCGGTCCGTGAGCGCGCGGACGGCGGTCGCCACGTCCTGCTGGCTGGCGGTCATGAGCGACGTGAAGGCGGCCTGCAGCGCCTGGGGGAGTCGAGGGGAGTACCGAGGGGGTAGCGAACTAGTCATTCGCGAATCGAGCCAGAGGAGGGGAGGGGGGAGCCGGCAGGAGGGCGTTTAGGGGCATGGGGAACAGTAGGCCACGGCGCTGACTGGAGACGCGCAGCATGACAACAACACAGCCCCGCCACAACCCGCCCCGCTCGCGCCACCCACCTGCTTGGCTCGCCGGCCCAGCTCCGCCGCATCCCGGTCCGCACAGTTGCCGTTACCGTTGCCGTTGTCGTGACCGGTATCGAGGCCGTTGGCGTGGCACGGCTGGCTGCCGCCTGAGTGCCCCGAGCGCTGGCCGGCCGCCCCTTCCTCCACCTCGGGCGCCGCGCTGGCGTCCGCATGCGACGGCAGCGCCAGCAGCTCCTCCGCCGCCTGCCGGCCCACCAGCCCCGCCAGCTCGGGCACTCGCCGCAGCCGGGCCTGTGCGACCAGGTGGACACGGGCGCGGGCGCAAGCCGTGTCAGCGGCCGCCCCAACTACATTGGCAGGCAGCCCCGCCAGGCCAGCGTCACCGGCACGCCGACTGCCGCCCATCATACGTGGACCCTGCCCAGCCCGGTCCATGGCTCCGAGCTGAAAGACCATGGCGCAAAAGAGCAGGCGCCACTGGCCCCCGGTACACCAGCTGCCAGTTCCTGGAGTAGCCGCCTTGCTGTCTTTCTCACACAGGTTACTAGCGCGCGCGTCGGCGGGTGCTGCGCCTGACCGCTGCTTAGCACCACGACAATCGCTACCATCCTCGTCAGGCAACTCACGTCCTGGTACGCGGGCTGGGCCGGGAACCGGGTTCCTTCAGGGTGGCGCTGGGCTTCTGGCGCATTGAACCGCATTCCCTCTTCGCACAGCCGACGCGCCATTCCACCCGGGGCAGGCGGGGCCGCGCTTCCGCACTGGCGCATCTAACCGCATGCCCTCTGCGCACGGCCGACGCGCCCCTCTACCCGGGGCGTGCTGTGCCGCGTGTGGGGTTCTGTTCTACCTAACACTGGAACACACCTGCAGCTCTGCGGTGCTGGCAAAGCCGCACAGCGCCTCGAAGTCGCTCAGCGCCAGAGCCATCTCGGGCTTGTGGTTTGGGTCCGCATACAGCTGGAGAAGAACGAGTGCGGTGGGGCAGGGTGGGTTGGGGAGTCGGGAGATGCGAGGGGTTTCAGGGAAGCACGCCAGCCAGAGGCTGCTGGCCCCAGCACCGCCACGTGCGCCACCGCTGCCCGCCGCAAATGCTTCACAACAACCCGCCCAGGGTGGGTGCCAAGCTGGTGTCACCATGCGGCCTTACCTTTGGGTGCTCCCGGTGCAGCTGCTCCGCGAGGGCCTTGTCCGGGTGGGACTGGATGGACAGTGCCTTGGCGACGGAGAGGACCTAGGGGGCGCACAGGCAGGCGGGGGACAGGGCAATGGGATGAACGTTCGTGAGGTACGGGGTCGAAGGCACGGGGCGACGATCATTATGAGCAGATGTGACATGGGAGAGGAGGGCGAGCGCTGGGAAGGAGAAACGGGTGGGTACGCGCGCCAGTTTCCGGGGTTGGGTGCCGGGTGCGGAAGGCACGCGACAGCCAGGGCCGCGCGCGCACCTTGAAGAGGAAGGGCAGCTGCGTGCCGAAGCGGCGCACCACCTTGTCACCGAGTAGCTGCGGGTGGCGTTCTAGGCATGACTGCAGGCTTGCGCCAGTTGACTGCAGGCGCGAGGGGCAATTGGGGTGCGCGCCCATCCTGTGGGAACCAGGGGCAACGGGGCGCGTGTCAGCTACCAGCGCGAACCCAGTCGCCCGTTTTGCTCCAAACGAGGTATGTACCACACAGCTGCGGAGTCTCGGGGCACGCACCACAGCTCCGCAAAGGGCTTTGCTTCATCAATGTCAACACCGTTTGCCTGCGCGAGCTTGGCGACCTGCGCAGCAAAGATGGTGCAACTTCGGCTACGAACAAGGCCTCTGCATCGTGCGCGCTGCCGGCCCCGCGGCTTCTAGGCGTGGTCGGACAGAGCAGTAGCGACGCACCTCGCTGTCCTCTGCTCGCCTACCCCAATCATAATTTTGTGCAGCGCAGCGGAGCTGCAGCATCGCGGGTCACTCGAGGCGAAAGTGTGTGGCGAGCGACCAAACTGCCCAAAGAGCACGGTTGCGTCTGAACTTGAGTGTATCGAATTGTCCTATGTTGAGAAGGAGTAGCGATACTCAATTGAGAGGTCGGCGAGGTGAGCATGCCCACCGCGTGTTTTGACAGCTGCGCATCGCCCGGCATTCGGCGGGCGGTGATGCCCGAGGGAGCCATCGCAGCACCTAACATGAACATCTCTTTCACCGTTTCATGCCGATGTGGCGAGGTCGTGACTCTACAAATGACAGTCAGGTATGCAGGTTGTTGCGGCATGTTCTGGCATGTCCGAGCATAACGCCTGCGACTTCTAAGCATTGCAGCGACAGCTGACAGCTTCCTCCAGGCGCTAGCGGTGCACGCTGCACCAGGGGTGCCCCCTGCGTCCCCCTGCGTGGTACCGCCCGCCCCGAGTTCCCTGAGAGACCTGGCAGGAACTCACTATACCCCTTGCACAAGTGTAGCCTGTGTGGTGCTTAAGTGCCGTCAGTACAAGTACAGCGTTTTACTCACTAACGAGCGTGGACGTCATTGCAGCACAGCTTAGGGCGTTACATGTAAGAGCAGGGCGGCGGGCATCGCCCACCCTCGGGCCTCAGCCCAGCCACACGCCAGCGCAACGGCGGCCAGCGCGGGAGGGTCTCAAGCCACCGCCCAACATGGCCGGCTGCACCACGCCACCCAGCTCCTCCTGGCCCCTCCCTCGGGCGCTCGGTACTGGCTCTCCGCGGCGCTGCATTCTCGCATGAGTCGGCTCATGCGGACCGCCGGCCCTCTCAGGCCACCTGCGCCTCCCTCACACGAAGGGCCCTCCACGGGCCCCCGCGCTCTGGGGTCTCTGCATCTTACGCTCCGCGCTTGCGTCACCCCGCCGGGCTCCAGGTGCGTGCCGCGGCTCCCTCTCACGCCACACCCACACGTTATAACACACGCCAGGGCTCACTAGGGTCCACAGCACCACACCTCACTCCCTCGGCCTACACCGTCCGCAACACCACCCACCGTAAACGCCGCATACCGCATGCTGCTCCCCGGCAACACGCGTCCGCCCCCGTCAGGCCAATTGGAACGGCCCCACGTCCCCTGGCACCCAGATACGGCTCACCATAGGCTCCCCTCCGGCCGCATAACCCCCCGCCATAGCCCCCGGGTCTCAGCGCCCCGGCTCCCAACACCTGGGCGCCCTGCCCCCCCAACGCTGACTCTGTACTGTCAGCCCCACCACCGCCGCCGCCCCGCGCCGCACCGGGCGGCACTGCCGACCCTTCTGCCGTCGCGTGCTGCGGCCCCAAGCCTCCTAGTCCTGCCCGCATATGTAGGGCGCTCCTCCCTCACTCTCACCCTCCGGCCCCCGCCGTCCGAGGTCTGTGCCTGCCTCGCTCAGTCCTGCTTGTTGAGCGGGTCCATGGAGCCGATCACATAGAGCGGGTGGTTGAACGTCATGGAGCTGCGGGGGGCGGGGGGAGCAGGCAGGAGGGCATGGACGGGAGGGGGTGGATCAGGTGCCACATGCAGCACCAGGGCGCAACATGCACCACAGCCAGGGCGCCGGCTGCCCTGGACCGCCGCAGGACAGCAGATGCCACGAGCCCCAGTCCACCCACCAGCCCATCCCTTCCCCCGCCGCCTGCCTCCTCATCCCTCTTTCCACTGCCCACCTGGGCATGACGTGGTCGTCCACGGTGATGAGCTTGACCACGCCCGCCTCCTCCATCACGTCGCTGTAGCCGGTGCGCGGGCACTGGCTCACAACCACCTTGTCGCCGCTGCGGACCATGCCCTGCGACTTGGCCTGTGGGGTGGGGCGTGGGTGGGCGCACAGAACAGGGCGTCCAGTGTCGGTGGGGGCAGAGGGTGGAGAGCTACCTGGCGATCCAGCCCGCCACTCCCTCCACTCTCCGTCACGGCCCCCACACCCTCCGCAGCCCCGCCCCCCTCACGTAGGCGATGGCGTAGTCCAGGATGGCGCCCCCCGGCAGCGAGAAGTCGGGGTCGGCCATGATGGGCAGCACGCCGCGGTAGAGCAAGCACTGCCGCGCCTGCACCTCGCCCATGAGCGTCCACTTGAGGCCGTCGCTCTTGATGTCGGGGCACACCACCTGGCGGGGATGGGGCCACAGGATGGGAGGGGGAAGCAGGTTGCGGCCCCGGCGGGCATGGGGCGCGGTAGGCAGGGCCGCGACGACCAGCGCCCGGCGGAGGCCCAACTGGAGCTAGCAGACCATGCAGCGGTCACTTGCGGACACCCGGGGACACAAGCTGATACCAGGGGCCACATGCTGACGCCATTCGGCACGTGCGACAGCGACCACCGCAGGAGAGCCGGCACATCACGACCATGCACCATGCCACCACAATCAGCACAGCACAGCCCAACCACTCAACACCAGCCGCCAGCTCAACGAAGGGTACGCCGCCCCCCTGCCCTCCCTGTACCCATCCGCCCCTATCCGTCCCGGCCCCCGGGCGCCGCTGCGGTACCTCTCCGCTGGCGCTGCTGCGCTCGGGCGCTGGGCGCTCGGGGATCATGCCGCTGTTGCTGTAGCGGTCGTTGTTGTGCGCCTTGGCGGCTTGCGGGTCGCCGCACACAATCTGGGACCGACCGGGCCACAGCGATAGCACCAGACGGCGACCGACCGACCGACAGCACGACACACGGCGGTGCGGTGCGGGGGTGCGGGGAGGAGGAGGGAGGACGGCAGGGCGCGCAGACGATGTTGGCCGAGGGTGGCGTTGGTGGTGGTGGCGTGGAGGTGATGACGTGGCGGCAACAGCATTGCCGTTGGTAGTGCGGATGCGGTGGGCCGGCCAGGCATACGAGGGGGCGGGGCAGCAGGAGGGCGGGGGCGCGGGCGGGTCGGCACCACGGCCCAGGGCGGCCTCCCTCCGCCGCCCTCTGCCGCCCTGCGAACCTGCAACCTCTCTGTGCTCTCTCTCTCACACACACAAACACACACACACGCACTCTCTCTCTCTTTCGCTCGTCTCACACTCTCACTCTCTCGCTCACTCGCTCGCGCAGGAGGCAATCGCTCTCAGCAGCAACATGCACTCATGGTCAGTCTGGCCAGGCTACGCGCAGTCGCAAACATGCAGCCGTGCACCTGCAAGCGCTCTCTCAAGGCCCCGCCCCTCTCACCTGCCCCCGCCCCGCCCTCCCCACACCCGCTCTGCACCCGCTCACCGTGAGGATGGGCGACGCCGGCTTGTACTTGGCCACCAGCCGAGCCGTCTGGCCCGTCACCGTGAACACGATGATGAGCGCGGCGTTGATCTTGGCGGCGGCGCGCACCGCGGACGAGGCGAGCGCCTCGCGCTTGCCCAGGTTGGGGTGCAGCGTGTAGCAGCCAAAGTACTCCATGAGGCTGCGGTAGTAGGACTGGTTGTCGAAGCACGCCTCGGCCTGGCAGGCAGGAGGATGGGCAGTGAGTCAGCAGCCGAGCGGTTAGGGAGCACGGCGTAGTTGCAGGCAAGGGCGGTGTTTGGGGAAGAGGGGGAGCGTAAAGCAGGAGGGGTTGGGCGGGGCGCGAGGCGCGAGCCATGGCGACCATCCAGAAGCGCACATGAGCGCTGCGACCCGTGCGTGCCCCGCCCTACGCAGCCCTCCTCCGCCGCCCTCCTCACACACACACCTGCTTGCAGATGGCCAGCACCGTCTTGACCGTGTCCACGGGGTACTTGCCGCGGAACGTCTCCGAGCCCAGCAGGATGCAGTCGGCGCCGTCCAGCACAAGGTTGGCCACGTCCGTGGCCTCGGCGCGCGTGGGGCGAGGCGCCTCTGCGGGCGCAGGAAAGCAATGCGGGGGGTATGCGCAGGGAGGGGTCCAGGCGAGGGGCTGGTTGCAACGCTGCCAGCAGCAGCCGCCTGCCCCCTAGGCGCCTCCGCAGCAGCCCGCAGGCCCATCCCCTCCAGCCACCCCTCACTGCCGTTCCTCGCCTCCCCTCCCTGCCTCCTGGCCGCTGCCGCTCACCCGTCATGGTGTCCACCACGCGGGTGACCATCACGGGCTTGCCCGCCAGGTTGCAGGCGCGGAGGACCTTCTTCTGCGCCAGGAACATCTGCGGGAGGGGAGCAGGCGCAGGCGGACAGGAGGGAGCCGCATCGTCAGACACCGTGCAGCCGCACCGCCCTGCCTCATCCCGCTCGCCCTCGTCCCACTCGCCTCCTCCCCCCCTTCCCCATGCCCCTCCCGCTCGCGCACCTTCTCGGCCTCCAGGCAGATGCCCAGGTTGCCGCGCGAGAAGAGGACGGCGTCGCTGACCTCGATCAGCTCCGCCGCGTTGACCAGGCCCTCCATGTTCTCAATCTTGGCCATCACGCGCGTCTGCTCCAGGCCGCAGCTGTGGGGGGTAGCGGGGCCAGGGCAGAGGCAACGTCATTGCGCAGGGAAGCAGGGTTGGCGCCGCGGCGGCGCGCACCACCAGCGTAATGAGCGGGCACGGGCCTCCCGGTGGCGGCCCCGCACCTACGCCCGCCCCGCCCCGCCGTTTCCTGCTCCTCCCCCTGAGTAGCCCCCGGCCCTGCCGCATTACAATCCCCTTCCCTCCTAGCCCCTCCCTGCCACCCTCTCCCTCCACGGCCCACAGCGCTGGGCGCACCTGTCCAGCACCGCGCGCACGGTGGCCACGTCGGCGGCGTTGCGCGCAAACGAGATGCTGACATAGTCGATGCGGTTGGCGGTGCCCCACTGGCGCAGCGCGGCCACGTCCGTGTCGGCCAGGATGGGCGCCTCGTTGCGCATGTTGGAGATGTGCACCTGGCGGGAGGGGAGGGAGGGGGAGAGGGCGAGGGCGAGGGAGAGGCGGGCATTGGTCTTGCTGGCGGGCGGGCTCCACCCCACCCCACCCCGGGCATCTTCCCGGCCCGGCACCCCAGGCAAGCGGCCGCTCCAGCCCGCATTGCAGCCCGCTGGCCCCGGGCGAGCGGCCCCCGGCTGCCGCCCCTCCTTCCTCCCTGACCCTGCCGCCCCTACCGTGAGCGCCAGGCCCTCCAGCACGCAGGTGTTGTTGCACGTGCACACCGCCTCGTCGCCGCGGACCTGGTGCGGCGAGTGGGGACGGAGGTGAAGGTGCGGTGACGCCCCAGGACGGCGGCCAAGCTGTACGCAGGAATGAACCGTCCGCCCAAGCCCACGCTTCCTCATGTCCCTTCCACACCCTCTCCACTTCCCTGCCCGCCTCCTCCTGCCCTCCTGCCGCGCCACCTCCTCCCGCCCCCGGCCCCCGCACCTCCTGCACCGTGAGGTACACGGAGGACGCCTCGCTGCCTGTGAACAGGTACTGCCCCACGAACACCTGGCTGCCGGGCGCCAGGCCCGTGCCCGCCAGGGTGGGGTAGCTGATGGGCAGCACGGTGCTGCTGGCGGCCACCGTCTTGTTGCACGTCAGCGTCAGCGTCTGGCCGGCGTTCAGGCTGATGGGGCCGTCGGGCCTGAGGGGCAGGGTGAGGGGAGGGGGCAATCCGGGGAAGGGGTAAGGCGCTGCGAGGACCAACAACCCTGGCGCGGGCAGTCCGTCGCCCCCTCCGGTGACTCGCGGCTGCAGATCTGGGCCGTGCTACTGCTAGGCCAGGTGTCGGAGACCGCTGTGCACCTGTTGAGCACGATGATCTCGGGGCCCATCGTGTCCAGCATGGTGCAGCACAGGCGCTTGGCGTTGCGCATGGCGATGCGCAGGTTATCCAGCGTCTCCTGGTGGTACTCCTGTGGTCCAGCAGCGCATATGACGCCAGGCTTCAGCGCGCGTGCCATTGCAGCGCAGCGGCCGGCCAGCGCCGGCCAACGGTAAGCCGAGCATGCGCGGCAAGCCAAACGCCCACGCTCACCATGCTGCCCCAGCTGAAATCGAAGCGCGCAACCTGCTCAGGATGCATAATTGAACCGATCGCAGGCGTTGGCGCGGGCAGCGCGGGCAAACGCCCACTGCGAGCGTTACCGCCATGCACCTGCTTGCCCAACTTACGGTCATGCCGGCCAGCAGCAGCTGCTCCAGGACCTCCACAGAGCGGGTCTGGGGCCCCAGCGTGCATCCCAGCTTGGTGCTGGGGTGGACGGTGAGGTCCTTGTCCGCCTGCGGCGTGAATGCACGTTTAGGGGCGGCGCGGCCTTGCAGCTGAGCAGCCACAGCTCCTCTGCCGAGCCGCAGAAGACCTCTAGATGAAGCCAGTTGCTGCGCACCTCCAGGATGCTCTGGAACGACTTGGGAGGGGAGAAGAAAACATGCTGGCCCGCTTCCGAGGCCCCGCCTGGCGCCATTGTGAGTTGTTGGGTATGTGTGGCGTAAAGACGCCGTGGGAAAGTATGCGCAAGAGCAGAGGGGGCTGGCGTGCCACGCAAGTTAGGGCTCCCCGCGCGATCGGGGCACAACTTTTAGCTGTCGCTGAGAGTCCCCACGCGGCGTCTGTCATAAACTAGAGCTTTGCAGCTGGCGTAATCTGCAGAAGACAGAGCTGTTTCTTGCGACCTGTGCAGCGTCAGCTTTGTTCTGCAAGTTTTGCAAGCTCTGCTTCTAACGCACCTAAATATCACATCGTTGAAGGCGGTGGCTCAAACAGCGTTTTTTAGTAGTCGGAGAGCCTGTGCGTGAGGTAGAAGCGATCGTCGCGACGCCCTCGCTTTGCGGAAGACCCCTGCGGAGGGCAAATTGCCTTGTCTTGTGTACCGAGAAGTAGCTCGTGGAGGACCCGTTTCTGCACGCCGGGAGGAAAGCCACCCACAGAAGTTCAGCGCACGGCCACGTAGCCTTCGGCCACCGACACCCGCTTCCCGAGCGCTCCGGCAGCCATGCTCGGCTCTGCTCGCGCCAGCGGCGCCGCGGCTGGGCTCCTGGCCGCGCCCCTGTGGAGCGCCGCGCCGGCCGTGGCCACGGCGGCGTCTGAGCTGGCCTTGGCCCTGATAGCCAGCGGCAGCGCCAGCGTCCCTGCCCACGTTGCGCATACCGCGGGCCCCGCCACGCCAGCGGCCGGGCCCCGGCCTGCCTCCACGGCCCCTGCTGCTGACGGCACCCTGACCACCACCACCACCACCGCCGCCACCGCCAGCCCCAGCAGCCTCAGCAGCCGGGGCGAAGGTGCGGACCAGGCCGCTGCCCGCCGCGGCCGCTGGCTCCCCGGCGCCGGCTCCTGGCCGCGTCCAGGCGCCGGCCTGCGCTGCCTGCAGACGGCAGCCGCCTCCAGCCCTCCCGGCTCCGACTCAGACCCGCTGTCGCTGGCGGCGCTGGCCGCGGGCCTGTTTGACGACGCCGGCCGCATGGGCGGCGGCCGGGGCGGCGGCCTCACGCCCGCGGCCATCGTGGCGGAGCTGGACAAGCACATCGTGGGCCAGGTGGGAGCGAGGAGGCGGGCATGGGGGGAAGGGGGGCCTGTACGGTGTGTGCAGAAGGGTGTTGTGTGCGTGTGCGTGTCCGGGCAACATCGTGACGGAGCTCCACAGACAAGAGCTGGACACGCAGTGTGGTCCGTTGGGACGAGGGAATGCTGTGTGTCTGCCGGGAGTTGGCCGGGTCGTAGGGCGAGGGCGATGGAAGGCGCGTGCGCCAGCGCCCAGATGGCTCGGGATGGGGCAAGGCCGTCGGGCGGTGGGGAGGTGAGGCGGCGCCCTGCCCTTTACACCATCCCCTGCCCGCCCCCTGCCCTCTATGTCCCCAGGCCGCTGCCAAGCGCGCCGTGGCGGTGGCGCTGCGCAACCGCTGGCGGCGGCAGCGAGTGGAGCCGGCTGCCTTCCGCGACGAGATCATGCCCAAGAACATCCTGCTGGTAGGGGCGCGGGGTGGCGGGCTGGGGCCAGGAGTGGGGCGGGAAGATATTGTGAGAAGGGCAAGGGACGGCAGGGCTAGGGATGGGCGACACTTGCTGCCACGACCATCCGCCGCCGCCACCAACTGCAGCGCGCAAGTCCCCCAGCAAGGGCCCCTGGTTGCGCTGCCGTGCACAGGTGGGGCCCACCGGATGCGGCAAGACCGAGGTGGCCCGGCGGCTGGCCAAGCTGGCGGACGCGCCGTTCGTCAAGGTGGGGGGCTGGGAAAGGAGGGGCCTGGGAGGGGACCTCGAAGGTGGAGGGGGCTTGGATGGAAGGCGAGGGGAGAGGGTGGGGGGAAGGGGAGGGACGGGGCGAGAGGCCCGAGCGGGGCGCGCACACAGGCCTTGTCACTGCGAACCACCACCACACCACCTGCCTCCCCCGAACCCCCTCCCTGCCCCCAACCTCCTCTCCCCGCCTTTCCCCCAAGGTTGAGGCCACCAAGTACACTGAGCTGGGCTACGTGGGGCGGGACGTGGAGGAGATCATCAAGGTGGAGGGGGAACCAGGGAGAGAAGGGAGGGAGGAAGAGGGGCGCTGGGGAAGGGATAGGAAGCACAGGGAGATAAGGGCGGCACGCGGAAGGGGTTTGGAACACGATGAGCCGGGAGCTGGCGGGGGGGGCGGGGCGTGTGCGTATAGCCGTAATGCAGGTAGGGGTGCAGCCGATGGGCAGCCGATGCGGAGCGCCCGCCTGCCACCCATGCATCCACCCATGGCCTGGACGTTGCAGCCCCCCCCGAACCCCCCCCCTCCGCTCCCCCTCCCTCGCCTCCCAGGACCTGGTGGAGGCTGCGCTGGTGCTGGTGCGGCAGCGCGCCAAGGAGCGGCTGGCGGAGCACAGCGCGCGGCGGGCCGAGGGGCTCATCCTGCGGGCGCTGGTGGGCCCCCACGCGGCGGAGGACACGATGCAGGGCTTCAGGGACATGTACCGCAAGGGTGAGGCCGGGAGGAGGAAAGGGGTGCGGGTGAAAGGGAGGCGCGCCGTGAAAGGGCGGGGCGGGGCGGACGGGAGCGAGGCGCGGGGCAGGGGGCGTGCAGGCTGCAGGGGAACCCCGCGAGGCGCTCGCCAACGTTCACGCCCGCAGCCACATTCTCAGCCCCGCTGCTTACCCTCCCTCCTCCCTTGCTCGGATACACCCCCCTGCCCCCCTCCTGCCCTGCCCCTCCCCCTGTTGCCTGCCAGGCGCCCTGGACAGCCACACGGTGGAGATCGAGGCGGCCTACCTGGAGGGCTCGGGCCCGGGCGGGGGGCCCGGCGGAGCGGGCGGCGGCATGGGCGGCGGCGGCGGCGGAGGCGGAGGAGGAGCGGGCGGCGCCGGGCCTCGGCTGGACTTCGGCCCCGGCGGCGTCATCTACCTGGACCGCCTGTTTGCGCCGCAGGGCGCGGGCGGCGCGGGGGCGCGGGGCGGCGCGGGCGGGGGCCCGTTTGGCGGCGGCCCCGGCTCGAGCCGCGGCGCGGGCGGCGGCCGCAAGACGATGAAGGTGAGCAGGGCCGGGCGGGGGCCTCGATGCCCGGGATTGAGGGGAAAGCCGGTGGAGGCGGGGCTGCGGTGCAGAGAGGGCAGGGGCGGTCAGCAGAGGGCGCGGGGCGAGGCGGACCAGGGCCCCATGCTCTCTCCCGCTTGGGCCCCCTTGCATGCCAGGTGTCGGAGGCGCGCCAGCGGTTGGAGGAGGTGGAGGCGGAGAAGCTGCTGAGCAGCGAGGCGGTGGCGAGGGAGGCGGTGCGGGCGGCGGAGCAGGACGGCATCGTGTTCATCGACGAGGTGGGGTCGGGCAGGGGAACGGGAGGGTGAGGGAGGCACACGGAAAGCGAGAGGCGAGGGAGAGGGGAGGAGAGGGGAGGGCTTGCCGAGAGGCCTCCCCACGTTGGCAGGAACTTCAGCTGCCGCTCCACCTGGGCAGCACTCGGCACCATCACTTCCCCGGCCCTCCCCCCCGCCCGGCCCCCTCCTGCCCCTGCCCCTCCAGATCGACAAGATCGTGGAGCCCAGCAGCGGCCGCGTGGTCAGCGGCGGCGTGAGCGCCGAGGGCGTGCAGCGCGACCTGCTGCCCATCCTGGAGGGCTGCACGGTGCCCACCAAGCACGGCCCCGTGTCCACCGAGCACGTGCTCTTCATAGCCAGCGGCGCCTTCCACTCCGCAAAGCCGTCCGACATGCTGGCTGAGCTGCAGGTGGGCGCGCGGGAGGGGGCAGGTGGAGGCGGCGGGAGGGAGGTTGGCCGGAGGAGGAAGAAGTGGGAGGACGGAAAGAGGGGAGGGACACCAGGGGCGGGGCGTAGGAGGGGTGTTGGGCAACGAATCAACCCGCCGCCCTTCCCCGCCCCCAGGGCCGGCTGCCCATCCGTGTGGAGCTCAAGGGCCTCACCGCGGACGACTTCTACCGCATCCTCACCGAGCCGCAGAACAACATGATCCGCCAGCAGCAGGTGGGGGCCCGGGGGCGGGGTGGGCGCATCCGACCATGGCTGGCCGACCCACCTGCACCGCGGTGCCTACGGCCCCACAGCGGCACCTTAACGTCGGCCCCCTTCCCCCGTTTCTCACCCTCCCCCCTGCTCGTGCCCTCCTCGTGCCCTCCCCGCCAGGAGCTGCTGGCCACGGAGGGCGTGTCGCTGGTGTTCACCGACGGCGCCATCAAGGCGGTGGCCAAGCTGGCGGAGCAGGTGGGCGGCGCAGGGAGGTGCAGGGGCGGGAAGGGCCGAGGAGAGGGGCCGGCGCGAGGCGGCGCAGGGCTGGGCAGGGCGCAGGGGGTGCTGGCACGGTGCCTGTCCGCCCCCACGTCCTCTACCCCTCCCCTCAACCCCCCCCTTCCCCCCCCCCATATCTCCAACAACGCACCAGGCCAACCGGCTGCTGGACAACATCGGCGCGCGGCGGCTGCACACCATCCTGGAGCGGGTGCTGGCCGAGGTGTCGTTCGCGGCGCCCGACAGGGCCGCGGAGGCGCGGGCGGCGGGCAAGGACACGTGAGACAAGAGCGCGCCGGGGGAAAGGGAGCCCGGCGAAGCGGGGGTGGGCAGGGGTGTGGTGGCGCCACGTGCGGGAGGCGAGCCGATTGCCGTACAGGCCAACCGTGTGCCCCGCCTCCGTCATTCGCCTCGTTGCTTGCCGCTGGCAGCAGGCACCTGGTGCCGCTTCTTTCACGTCCCACTCCTTGCCCCTTAATCCTCCCCACCCCCACCACCTCCACCAACCCCACCAACCCCACCACGCCCACCACCCCCACCACCCCCTCCCCGCAGCTATGAGTACGTGGTGGACGAGGGGCTGGTGCACTCGCGGCTGGACGACCTGCTGAAGAAGCAGGACCTCAGCAGGTACGTGCTGTAGGCGGGCTGCAGGAGCAGGAACGGAGGAGGGGGAGGAGACGTGAGGGGGGCGAGCAGTCTATCTGGCTGGGACAGGCGGCGACGGCGGGCTGGCGGGCGGCTGCTGTGGAAGAGTGCAACGGTGGGGGCAATGCGGGGGAGGGGTGCGGTTGAGGGAGGCGGGCTCGGCGGCGAGGTGGTCGGCGTTGACCATGTTGGTCTGGGCTGTAAGGTGGCACTGCCGAACCGTATGCGTCCTCGAGTTGCTCCAACTGGCGCACCGGCCCGGCAACTAACCGCATGCCAGAGCCCCCCGCGCTCCGGCGTGGAAGGGAGAGGCGCAAGCCGCAGGCTGCACGGGCGGCAGCTGGGCCTCGCGGCACGCGATGGCGCGCCGTGTGGATGGGGTGTGAGAGCTGCCGTCGCTCTCACACCCTACCTGTGTGGGGTTCTGTTCTACTCAACACTTGAACAACACCTCATGTTACAGCCCACGGCCTCGAGCCTCGTGGGGGCAGTGGGTTGGGGCGCCCTCGGCCCCCCGCAAGCCGAGGCAGTGGGCGTCAGCGGCCCCGCAACGAGAGGCAGACGCCATGGGGGCCATGTTTATTACAAGCTAGAACGAAGTCAAAGGAGGAATAACTGTAACCTGCGTAAACGTGAATTCATCGATATGTTCGCGCAGGGGCCCTCGCCAGCCAGCCAGTCTTGCTGCCAGGATCCGCGGCATGACTGGGCACTCGCTGGCACTAGGGTACACCAGGCACGCCGCCGTCTGCGCAATATCCTCAGCCTAACCTTGCGCACACTCGGGCATCGGTCCGCGACTCGCCGGCACGCAGCGGCCCCACCGCCGATGCCCAATGAGACGCGGGAGCCCCGCCGCCTCACACCAACACGCGAACGCAGCAGTGCATCGAACGACCCGCGCCGGGAATCGCATGTAGAAATACTGTACAACCATTCTACGTACTGCCCATCTACCATCAGCCCCAGCCGCCTTGAGAGCAGCCTGGCAGTGCCCCACAGCGAAGCCCCCGCCGCGGCCGCCAGTCACAGGCTGGCCGGGAGGCACACGGTCAGGCCCCGCTGCGAGAGCCGGCGCCGTGCCATCGGCGCCGTGTCCTCCTGGCCGCCGCACTCGTTCGAGTCCTCGCTGCCCAGAAGCGGCAGGCAGCTCACGGCGATGGCGTCGGCGAGGTCGTCGTCGGTCCACAGCAGGTTGCGGTGAGAGGCGATGGACGCGAAGGCGGTCGACATGCCGTCGAAGCTGCTGCGGCGCGACGATGCCGCAGAGGCGCCACCCCATGACGAGCGTCGGCTAGGAGCGAGGGCGAACAGTAGTGGTGAGGAGAAGGGAGTCCTGTGGCGGGAAGGTAGCGGTTAGATGGCAGTGCTTTGGGCACGTTCCTTCTGGCGGGATGCGCGATGGTGGGCGAGGTGCTTGCAAGATATCAACTTTTATTTTCTATGTAGCTGCGGGACCATTGGCCGTAACTATAGCGCGTGGTAGCTGTGCGCGGCAAGTGCATGCAGCCATCCTTTCCTGCTCAGGACCCTCGCCGGCATGTCAAGTACCAACGTACCACTGCAGCGCGTTATTGGCAGTCATGGGCGAGGTCCAGGTGTTGGCGGTCGACGGCATGTTAGTTGCAGTGCAGGCTCTTGCAAACAGAGTTGTTTCTTTGCTGGGAGGGGCAAGAAGGTATGTGTTTACAGTATTCAAATTTAGAGATGTGAGAATGCGTCTTGGTGGACGACAACCGAGTAAAGGGGTCGGGTGCAGTCGTACTAGCCCTTACTGACCGCTACTGGGCTTTCTCGTAGCTCGCAACCTTCGAGGATGCAGTGATGCATTTGAAAAGCTAGCAGTTATGTGACTGGCACTGCGAGAAGGGGTTACGTGTGCAAGACCTTTGCACATGCTAGCCGGAAGTTGACACGCATGTATGTCGCATCGCTTGTTGGGCCCGTGACCAGTTGCCCAGGAGCGACCACCAACGGCAAAGCCCCGCATACATAGCAACAGTGCAATCGCCACAGGCCCTTGCCGTCCATTGCCGTCCCGTGCAGTCACATGCCGTCGCGTGCCGTCCCTTGCCGTCCCTTGCCGGCCCTTGCCACGGGACATGCGCACTCCTCACATGCCCGGGCCCCTGCCACGGCTCATCACGCCCACACCGCCGCCGCGAGCGTGCGCAGCCCTTACACACACCAGGCACGGTGCAGCAAACTCTGATCCTTCGGCCGCCGCCGGGGCCGGCACGGGCCCAGATGGCACACAACAAGGGAGCTGCGTGCCGGGGCCTCGTCATGATGGGCCAGGCATGGTAACTGTGACTAGTCAAGACACCTACAGGCGCCTGGCTTGAACGCGCGCGCCGGGCTTGGATGTGCGAAACGCCAACGTCTTCCCTCACGCCTTCCTCCCAACTCGCGCCACCTCCCCATGCCAGCCTGCCGCTGCCCTCATGAGACCCTGTGGCTGTAGCGGAGACGGCGTGTTCGTGGACCGAGTCTGCTAGGGCGGGCCTCAGGGCCTCTGGCAAATGGGCACGGGGCTGCGCGCAGTGGCGCGCCGCTGGCGTTCGCAAGGGGGGCGGGGGCGGCAGGTCACGGGCGGCCTAGTCAGGTGCGTGAGGCTGTGGCTGAGAACGACTGCCGTGTGCCATCCATGTACCCTCGCTCGGCGGTTGAATGAGGCCCGGGGCCGTGGTGCCGGGGCCGCGGTGCCGGGGCTTCATTACCTGTTGATCGCCCTGACCCGGGTCCCCTCGCCCGGAGATGGCCTGATGGCTGCTTGTGCTCGAGAGGTGACTAGCGCCCCGCCCCTTGGCGTCGCTAGCAGGAGCTAGCAACGAGACAGGGCCACAGGGCCCGGCTTGACCGTCACTTCACAGCTAGCCCCAACGCCGCTCGCGCAAGCCGGAACAGGAGCCGACTGTTCCGAGGCCGGTGGCTTCACCTGTCGCGGCGCGCTCCAGCGGTACACCTCAACGCCGTCACCGACTACCAATTCCGTGACGAGCGCAACTTACAAGATGGCTACGCTTGGGTAACACACTGTTTCCAGGGGCCGGTTTTCTTGGACGCGTGAGCGCCGGATACCGTGCGGCCTTCGCGTACTTTCGCTTTTGTGTTCCCCTGCCGCTTCCCGCAACCGCTGCTTGCGGCTCCGCCCGGCCCCGCAGCCCAGCATCGCGGCGGCCGCCTCAGACAGTTGCTCAATTCGCCAGCGCCACCGCTTGCCGCGCGGACTCCACGCACGGGGCATGGACTGGTATTGAAGGGAGGGGCATGCCTTTTCCTACATGCTGCCAACGTCCTGCCTACCCTGCCTACCCTGCCTTATGGCTTCGTGAATTTTTTTCTGCCTAACCAGTTGTCTTGTTGGCTGCGTCGGACCTCGACGTCCCTATCCAGCGCACCGGTGGATGTTGGAGATTACCGAGGCCACCTCTGCAGCCGAAAGGCAGCGTCAAGTAGGCGACCATGTTGTCAGGATGTCATCAGGTGTCGTCAGGCACCCGGACCGGACCCTGATCGACCGGCGCCCCCAAGTGCTGCAACGTGTCACACTGCTGCCACGATCATCGCGTTGTCAGGGCTCCTCTTATCGGGAACTACGCCAGCTGGCCATCACGGTGACGACGGGCAGGGGAGAAGAGCGCCAGACAGCTGCGCTGCCCACGAACGGGAACGGCCGCGTGAGGGCGCTGCTGATGCTGGGCGGCCAGCTGGCGGCCGGTGGCTAGCTGCTGGACAAGGGCTCGCTGCGGCAGCTGCTGCTGGGCGCCGCTACGGAGGCGGCGGAGCGGGGTGAGGGGACGCTGGAGCAGGGGGACGAGGGCAAGGCCGGCAGCGATGACGAGGCGGCGGCCGCGGAGAAGCGGCTGGCGGCGGCGGCGGCGGCCGGGCCGGCCCCGGAGGTTGAGCGCCGGGATGTGGCGCTGTCGCTGTCGCGCTGGATCATGGATCGCGTGGGCCGGACATACGGATTAAAGGCGCCCCAGTACAGATGTCCCCAGCAGGCGAATTACCGGGCCACAAAGTGGCCCGCGGGTCGCATGGTTGTCATGTACGATGCTGTCAAGTACATTGCGTAAACTAGTGAGCTCGAGGGTGCCTACGTTGTCAGCGTTGTCCACATCGTGCGTGCTCGACAAAAACACAAGGCCGTTGACTGAAACCCAAGAACGCAGCCTGCCTCCGCTCTGCCTGCTCATTTGACTATATACCTGACAAGACGTTCCGCTTTCGTAGACTGACGCTGACTTTTCATGGGCTCGACTTTAGAGCCCAAGTTAACTTATCGCACTTAGACGCCCTGCGCTCAGAGCTCCACCGTTGGTAGCTATTAGGCCGAACGCGCAGCAATAAGCCGCATGGCCATGGCGCTCGCCCCGCGGCCCATATCTGGGCTATCGACCGGCGACATGTCCGCTCGCAGCGGCGCCACGGGCGTCAGCGCGCACTTCACGGACACAGCAGCCGTGCTTGCAGTTTCAAGTAGGTGCGGCTTGCGCAACCCTCGGTACGCCCGCCGGCGGTGGCCCGAAACCCCGAAACTCCAACCTCGGCTCCGCAGGCGACGGCAAGCCCGCGGAGCGGCCCATCCCGGACCTCGTGTCTGCGGCGGTGGACGCGGCCTACTACCAGCGCGACACGCGGAAGCTGGTGCACCCCAGCACGCACAGGTGCGGCGCCGACGACGTGCGGACACGGCGCAGCCCGGGCCGCGCCCAGCGGCCCCTACCGTGTCCTTGCGGCCTACCTAGCCGCTCGCATCCCTTGCCGCACAAGCATCGCTCCGCCTTGCGCCGTGAGCCGGCCAGCTGGTGCTGCTGCCTGCGCCCTGTCGCCGACCTCGCCCCGCTGCCCCTGCACCCCTGCCCCTCCCCTCCCCCCTCGCCGCCTACCAGCTACAACATGTTCAACTGGCGCGTCGCGCAGGCCGCGGCGCTGGCAGGCCAGCCCACGGGCCTCGCGCCCTCCGCCCGCCTCTCCGCCGCCCCCCGCTCCGGCGGGCATCCCGCCGCCTCGCCCGCCGCCGTCGCCCTGCTGCGCGCCTCCCTGGGCGCTGCCGCCACGGCCTCGTCCGACTCCACCGCCCTCCCGGGCCGCGCCCGGAGCAGCTCGGATGTGGAGCACGCCGGCCGCGACGCCGCCGGCCGCGACGCCGCCGGCCGCGACACCGTTGCTTGGGCCGGCGGCGAGCCAGCCGGCGGCGAGCCAGCCGACGGGCGCTCCACCTTGGGCCGCACCGCCTCCGCGTCGGTGGCCAGCGGCAGCGGCGCCGGCAGCTGGGCCCGCTCGCGGTCTGTGTCGGCGGTGACCTCCATGCGAAGCCGGGCGGGCAGCGGCACGGGCGGCGGCGGCAGCGGCAGCGCTGGGCCGGACCTGGAGGTGCGGGGCCCTGGGGAGGGAGCTGTAAGGGCAGGATGGAGGAGAACGGCTCTGGGGGTTTGGTGGCAGCCCCTGCCGCGCCTGGCTGCCGCTCGCCCGCCTTCTTCCTCCAACCCCGCACCCCACCCCGCCCGCGCCAGGTGGTGTGCCTATACGACGCCAACTTCCAGACCGCCAACCAGCGGGGCCAGCACGGCGCGCCGCTGAGGGTGCCGGCGCCGGCCCACATCGGCCCGCTGTCCTACCTGTACAGGTGGGGTGCGGGGCGGGGCAGGGATGCATGGGCGCATGGGCGCGCGCGGTTGGAGGCCGCGAGGCAGGGCAGGCCTCGAGGAACCGTTCACAACGCAGCTCACATAGCACGAGGCGATGACCCGACCAGTGGGGCCGCGCTGCCGGGCGGCAGGCACTGCAGCCTCCCTCCCTCCCTCCCTGCCCGCCATTCCGCTCTCTTCCCCCTCCCCCTGCCCCTGCCCTCCCTCCCCCGCAGGTGGTACTGCAAGCGCTCCACGCAATTCATTGGCAGCCCAAGGCCCCAGGATCTGCCCGACGCCCCCGCGCTGCCGCCGGGCGCCAGCCCCAGCGCCGCCGCGCAGCCCGCGCCGCTGCGCCGCGCGGCGTCCGCCTCGGTCGTCTCTCGCGGCTCCGCCGCCTCGCCGTCCTCCGGCTCCGGCTCCTCCTCCAGCGGCCGCCGCCTCAACCTGGCGCTGGACCCGGTGATGAACCTGAGCGAGCTACTGGACCTGCTGCAGGACCTGCAGGTGGGGGGACATGGGGTTGAGAAGCCGGGGAGACGCCGGGGAAGACCGTTTGGGGAGTGGGGGCTGGAGAAGCCGGGAAGGGCCGTGCATGTATGTTTCGGTCCAGAAGCCAAGCTGCTGGACGTGCTGCAGGACCCGTGGGCACTCGGGGACGGTATGTTGTGCGGCGACCCCTCCCACCACCCCGCCCCCCGCCCCCCACACGCCGCCATCCCGCCGGGCCCCCTCCTCCAGGTGGTGCCTCACTACGCCTCCCGCAACGACGTGGCGCAGCTCTTTGCGCTCTGCCGCCGCGCCGCGCCCGGCGGCGCCACGCCGCAGCTGCCCGCCTCCTCGGGCGCCTCCCCTTCCGGCCCCTCCCCCTCCCCTTCCGGCGGCGTGACGCCCGTGGTCAAGGGCCAGCCCCACCCCGACGAGCTGCGCTTCCCCGCCTTCCTGGACCTGCTTGTGCGCCTGGCGCTGGGCATCGCCTGCTGCCAGGACCAGGCGCAGCAGGCGCAGGCGGCCAAGGAGCAGCAGCACAGGGCTGCGGCCGCAGCCGCCGCGGCTCCTGCAGCGCACGCCGCGGCCGCCGGCCGCGGCAGCGCCAGCTCGGTTGGGTCGCAGGGGCCCGGCGAGCCGCGGCCGGTGGTGCCGGACATGGCGGCGCTGGGCAGCGGCTGGGCTCGCAGCCTGGGCTCGGACGCGGCGGCGGGCGCGGTGGCGGCGCTGCTGCGGCGGCTGGGCTGCGGGCGGGGCGAGCTGCTGGCGCTGCGGCACAAGCTGGACGCACTGGCGCGCATGGCGGGGGAAGCGGGCGCCCGGGCCAAGGTGGGAGACGGCGGGGGCAGGGAAGCAGATGGGGGTGTGGGAGGCGCCGCGACGGGGGCGCCTGGCCTCGTACATGGAACGCCCGTGCGTAGTCTGAGGGCGGACCTTGCATATCATGTGTTCAACCCTACCCGTCGAGGACGTCTGGCCTGCTTCGGGACCTGTCTCTGTTTTACTCCCACTACTAGCCACCCAGCCCCCCTCCTTTCCGCAACCCCCAGGCCAACAAGCTGGTCCACGTCACCGGCCCCTCCATCATCGCCGCCGCCGCCGGCGTCACCGTCGCCGCCGCGCCGCCGCTCGGCCCCTGCGAGCTGCGCCCGCCGCCCGCCCCTGGCGCTGCGCCGGTGGCGCCCGGCGCCGCCGCCGGCACGCGCTATGGCGCCCCGCCGCTCTGGACGCTCACCTCGCCCAGCCCGGCGCCCGCCTACCTGCTCGCACTCCTGGCCGACCAGGACCAGGGCGATGGCGACCTGTACCGCCCCGCCTGGCGCGAGTTCGGCGGCCCCGCGCCCGCGCTGGAGCTGGGCCTGCTGCAGCCGGGCGAGCTGCGGCAGTGCCGGCTGCTGCTGCACAACCGGGGGACCGCGCAGCTGGCGGTGCGGCTGGACGGCAGCGGCGCGCCGTTCTGCCGCTGCGCGTACGCGGGGCTGCAGGCCATACCGCCCGGCATACCGCGCGCTGTGGAGGTGACGGTGCAGATGCAGCAGGTGGGTGCGGCTGGCTGGCTGGCTGGCGGCGGCTGGCTGGCGGCGGCTGGCTGGCTGCCTACGTTGGGGGCTACACGTGTGCTGGTTGCGGCTCGCTTGCGTGCTTGCCCCTGCCCGCTCACAGCCCACCTGCCGTCGCCTCCCACCCCCTGGCCTCTCGCAGCTGGGCGAGGTAGTGGGGGAGCTGCGGCTCTTCTACTCACACGCGGGCGCCGCCGCCGGCCGCGACCCCGTGGAGCGGCTGCTGGTGGTGCCCGTGTACGGCTGCGTGGGGCTGCCGGGCGGGCACGGGCAGGGCCGCAAGGTGCCCACCGCCCCCAGCGAGCGCAGCGCACTGGCGGCCAAGGCCGCCGCCAGCGGCCTGGTGAGCGACGCCGTGGCGGCGGCGGCGCGGCTGGCGGGGCCGCTGCAGCGGACCGTCGGCGGCGCGAGCGCGCTGCGGTCGGCGACCGACGCCGGCAGCGGCGGCACGCTGAGCGGCAGCGGCTTCGGCGGCTCGCGCTTCAGCGGCAGCAGCATGAGCTGGTCCGCCGTCGGCGGCGGCACCACCACCGGCGACGGCGCCATCGACGTCAGCGGCCGCGGCTCGCCGCCGGCAGACGCCGACGCCGCGGCCGCGCCGGGAGTGCCGTCGCTGGCGCTGCCGCCGCGGCCCACCAGCGGCCGGCCGCGGCCCGTGTCGGGCGTGAGCACCGCCATCAGCGGCGGCAGCATGTCTGCCTGGGCCAGGCCGCTGCACGGGCTGCCGGCCAGCCACGCCACCGGGACCTTCACCGCCAACCCCAGCCCCGGCACCTTGACGGCGGCGGCCGCCGCCGCGGCGGCTGCAGCGGCGATCACGGAGCTAGGGCTGAGCGGTACTGGCGCCGCCTGGGGCGCGAAGGGGGACGGGGAGCGGGAGCAGGGCAGCGCAGGTTCGGCGGCGGGACCGGAGGCCGGCCAGCGGATGGCTGCGGCGCCGACGGCGACTGCGGCGGCGTATCTGGGTGAGAGGCGGGACTCGGGCGGGCGGCGGGAGTCGGATGGATCCAAGATTCTGGGCCGGCGAGTGAGCTTCGACCACTAGGC
>BDDC01000128.1:30537-55948 GCA_001662425.1 Chlamydomonas sphaeroides | reverse complement strand
TGAGGTCACGGTCTGGCGGGGGGAGGAGGGGGATGGGCAGGAGCGTGCTGTTACGCGGCCTGTGTTGTCAACGTGCAGTCCCCATACTGATACCATAGCCCCGTGACACTCACTCCATGTCGTGCCGCAGCCTTGGCAGACTTGCACGCCATGCGCACATCTCCGACTTCAGCCGCCTCAAGGCACGCGGGCTGGGTGCGCTGCATTGCGTGTTACGTCAACGGCGGGGGCGGGGGTTGCGTGTGCCGTCGTTCAGCAGCACCCCGTCTCGCCCCGCTTCGCAGGCACGAGCGCAGCACGCTAGGCCAAAAACCACAGCGGCGCCAACAGTGCCGCAGGCGGCAACACCTGCACACTTGCCGCACACGCAGACACGCGGGCACACTCCCGCTGCCTTACGAGGGGCCTGCCGCTGCAAGCGCCCGCATCGCTCCACCCGCGCCGCCTAGCGTGCTCGGCAGCGACGTGCACGGAGCTGCCGGCCCATTGCACCGTCCCTACAGCTGCAGCAACAAGGCACGTACCAGCTACCTCATATCCCTAAAGCGCCACCCTAGCTCCCTACGTTTCCTCCGACGGCACCTCTCCAGCCGGCTGCACGCTCCCGCCTATTCGCATCAACCCCTCCGTATAGCATTGCGCCACGTCAGCTGCGCTCCCACAAAAACACGCATCACCCGCGCCGCAGGGCCTGGCATCCTGTGTAGCCGAAACGCAAAATTGGATGCCGACCGGTGCGGTCGCGGCCAAAAGATGCCACAACGTAGCGGCGACCTCGCACGAGCCCGGGCCGGCCGTGGAGGCTATAGCGCCTAGGTGCCACCGCAACCTTTGATCCAACCGAAAGGTCTCACCATTAACCAAACAACCGACCTGATGAACGTTGCCTTGCAAGAACGCTGCCCCCCCCGAGGTGGGGGAGCCCACGGCGAGCCCCGGCCGGGCGGGAGCTAGGCCGGGGCCACGGGGCGCGTGAAACCAACTTGGGCACGGCTGACGAGGGGCGCCGACGCCGCATGCCCTGCGCCGCCACTGTGGGGGGCCTGGGGGCCCCATAGAGGCACAGGTGGCCAGGCCCCCCACATACACACAGATTGTTGGGTCGGCCGCTATAGACCGGGCGAAGGCCGGCGGCGCAGCAGGCTTGCACCGCCGCCGCGGAACCCGGCAGACCGCGCAGAGCTCGTCTCGCTACTCGTCCTTGGCCTGCCGAACCCTCGGCAACATGCCAACGAACGACCGCATATCTGTAGGACACTTAATCGCCGCAGCCCAACCCCGACCCCAACCCTAGCAAAATCAGCTATGTTCCTGAGCGGCGGAGCATTGCCACATCCGCAACCCGAGACCGCAGCCCACAAGCCAAACGGCGCGGGCCTCGAGGCGACCCGCACCTACCACACATGCAAGCCCACCGCAATCCAGTCAACGTCCTCGCTGTATGTCGGACGCGCGTGTGCTGTACCGTATAATAATATGAAAGCCCAAGCTCCCAGCAAGCCAGACACACGCACACACGCGTAAGCTCGCGCTGTGTCAATGCCTAAATCCATGCGGCGCTGGCCAGGTCTTCCTCGCGCCGGCCCGCGTCCATCACCACGCTGCGGCCCAGGCCGCGGCTGCCGCGCCGCCGCGCGTGCGGCGTGTCGCCGTGCGCCGACAGCGCCGCCATGAGGGCCCTGTCGCGCGCCGCCGCCGCCATGGCAGCGGCCGCGGCCGTCACCGCCGCATCCACCGCCGCCGAGCGCCAACCGCCGTCGGCGTTGCCGCCAGGCGCGGCGGCGGCCGACGGCGCCGTCGACGCCTGCTGCCGCTCCGTCGACGCGCCGGCCGACTGCGCGCGCGCGTGCGCCGCCGCTGCCGCCGCCGCCGCTGCGGCCAGGGCAAGGTCCTGGCCGGTCAGGGGCCGCATGCTGCCCGCCTGCTGCGCGCTGCCGCCGGCCGCCGCAGCCAGCTGCTGCGGCTGCTGCGGCTGCTGCGGCTGCTGCGGCTGCTGCGGCTGCTGCTTGCGTCGGAGGAAGGCCGACGGCTGCACGTTGTTGGCCGCCGCAGGCGGCGGCGGCGCCAGCCTGTGGCCGGCGGCGCGGGCGGCGTTGGCGAAGCCGTAGGCCACCGTGGGCGCCAGGTTGCGCGTCACATTGTCCCTGTAGCGGCACATGGATGGGCACGGACCGCGGCGAAAGGGAGTCAGAGCAGCTGGGTCCAAGGCTTCTGTCGAAGGGGCCAAATGGCAATCGTCCTGTTTCAGCTGCGGTGCCATGTTGGAGTACGGTCAATTGGGCAGGGGCCTCACCGATATGATTTCAGCTGCTTGAGATTGAAGGCGCCGGTGACGGGGCCGTGTACAGGGGCAGGCGCGGAGCGAGCGGCGCGGTGCGCTTGCGCGGGCGCGCAGAGGGTCCTGAAGGTGACGGCGTCATTCAGGCAGCTGCGGACCTGTGGTTGGTCGTGACAGGCAACGTCACAGTGTCACTACGCAAGCGGAGTTGTGGGGCCAAGGAGCGAAGGCGCTGCAAGGCCGAGCGTGCGCGGGCATGCATGCGCAAAGCCGCATCAGCCAGAAAAGAACGTACCGTCGTGTCGTCAAGGTGGATGAGATCAACGAAGTCTAGTCCTGAAGACGCTGGCATCAAAGCAGGGACGTCTACAGGCAGTTGGGGCACACAACAAGAAACATCAAGCACATCGACGCAAACCCAGCGCACTATACCATAATGCGTAACAACACGTTAGTTACAGCACAGTATCGCAGGGAGTTAAAGGAAGCACCGCTGGCGGGCTACAGGCTGACGCGGCGCGGGACAACGTGCTCGCGCTGACGCGGCAGCGCGCCGAGTCTAGTGACTCCGAGACCCGGCTCACCTGCTTCGGCGTCCATCATGGTCATCGCTGCAGCGGCCGCGGTGCGGACAGCCCGTGTTGTTGGACGCGCGTGTGCATCTGCTTGCATAGCGCTTGCAACTGGCCAGACCACCGCTGCGGCGTGCCGCCTAGCAGGCGCAGCGCCGCAGCGTAGCACACGAAGGTTGCTCATTTGCATTGTGCGGGCGAACGGCTTGTCGTTGGAACAAGAGCTGATGCCTGCGAAGAGAACGCCGCACGCTGTGAACGAGCAAGGGCAGCGTTATGGGCGTCAGGTTGTCGGCGGCGGATACATAAAGCAATCATAAAGCGCTGATTGCCTCCGGAACGATGATTCACCACGGCCCCGACCTCATCAGCGCCCTGGCCCCCAGTCGCAGCAAGCATAAGCTCGCGCATATTTACGTCGAAGCCAGAGAGGAAACCCGGCAGGAGGCAGTGCGGCTTGCTCGGCCGTGCATCCTAGTAGACGTCGTGGCTGACTAGGTTTTGCGCACGCGGGATAAGTCCCGTGCGTGCCCCAAGCCCTAACGTCGCCCTTCAGCCCCATCTCCCACCTTCGTCGCGACGAACCTCTGCCTGGCAACATGGCGGGGTGCCACTGCCCCCACACTTCCCCTGCCTCGCTACTTGCGTTTACTTGCGTGATGTCGGGCGGGAGTGGCGAGCAGTGACGCAGAGGCGAGATGCGTTTAAACAAGTCCCAGCTGCGCATGGGTGCATGGCTCGCTCCAAACGGCCGCCACACCCCAGGTCGCCCACCCAAACAACGCTAGACATTCGAGCAGCGTGACCAGCCGTGGCCAGTCTCCAGCGTCCCAGCATCACACGAAACGCGGACGTCCTGTCCAACACGGGCCGGGAGACGGGGTCGGGGAGCTGCCGACCACGCCTGGAGACCACCACGCAGCACCCACAGCACATCATGACGACCCGTAAACCAACACACGCCACGCAGCACGGCGACAGTCGGCGCGAGCACACAGCACGCGAGCGCTCAGGCAGAGGTGACCGCTCAAGCGACCTCCCGGCCCCCGCCGACAAGTCGTTGGGCGCATTGTCCAAGCGCAACCACCCGGCCGCACTACCACTGTGCCGCTCCGCTCCGCTGCTTTGCTTCTTTAGTCATCGCGCTACAACAGAGCGAGTCCCCGGCGGCCAAAACACTTGCCGCCGCTCGCACATCCCTCACCGCTGCGCCGCGAGCCGGCCCCTAGGCCCGCGCTCTTCCCTCCACAACTCAGCATGAGAGGTATCCTTTAGGCGCATTTCTGACACCACACACATGCACCGCCAGGCCCGCACCACCGGAATGCAAAACAAAGGGCTCCCGGTAAGCCCACCAAAAGAGAAGAAACTTGCCACACCGTAACAGCGCTACCCCCACTGCAACAGGGGCAACGCGGCAGCAAGGTGCTGCCACCATCGTAGGCTCCGGACCAACCAAAAGCGAGGTGACTCCTCGGCCTCCTTCCCACGCAAATGTAACCCACCAAATAAACACCTTCCCGCACGGCAGCGCACAGCGCAACAACGGCCAGCGCGTTGGTGGACGCGTGCGCCCAACAACGGCCAACACCCAATCCCCGCCAGCCCCGTCCCGCCACCCCTTGCAAGCGATCCCCGACGCGCGCAGGCCGCACCACACCCGGCCTCACCTCCAGTGGGCCCCGGCGCCCGCAAAAGGAAGGGGCCCGCGCCTCGCCCGCTCCTTCATCACCACGCTGGGTGCACATCCATGCCACCGCACGGCGGCTCCACAGTCCCCAGCCGCCACCTCCCCCTGCCGCCTGGACCCCAATCAAAGCCTGGGTGCACTGCGGAGCGAAATCCCGCCCAGCCCCCATTGTTTATGAGCGCTCTCCGCCCACAGCGCCGCCGGTCATGAATCGGTCACCTCTTCAGCTCAGCCGCGGCCACCCGCCATCCTCTCCCGCTCCTGCACCAACCCCACCTGCCGCACTCCCTCCCCGCCCCTGCTCAGCCCATGAACAGCGCCTGCGCCGCCAGCCGCAGCCGCAGCCGCGCGCCCACGCTGGTGGCGCCCAGCTCCCGCATGGCCGCGTCGTCCAGGTACGGCAGCAGGCCGGGCGTGATGTCCTCCGCCTCAAAGCGCCCGCTCAGCGATGCGAGGCCCAGCTCGTCCAGCACCGCGCGCATGTCGCCGCCCGCCGCCCGCACTGCGCTCGGGAGGGGAGGGGAGGGGAGGAGAGGGACGTGCAGCGCAGGGGCAGTGAGCGCGCTGGCACCAGCCCGCGAGACTGGCCCTTGGCTGGGGCCGGGCAGCCGCCGGGCCACGAAGGCGCGACGCAAGGCAGGTGGGCACAGGCAGGCGGCCCCAGGAGCGGACGAGGCAACGCAGCAGCAGCAACGCGGGCAGGCGGGGACCGATGTGTGGGAACTACGGCTGCGTGGCCGTGAAGCCCCGCCCTCCCTCGCCACGCAAACCCCGCCGCCACCTGCCGCCTCCCCACTCACGTGCCGCCAGGTTGGGCAGCCGCATGTGCAGCCCCAGCTGCATGGGGCCGCGGCTCAGCAGCGCGCCGCCGCCGCCCATGCCCAGCCCCGAGCCACCCGCGCCGGCGCCCGGCCCGCCGGCTTGGGCGAAGCCAGTCTCACTGCCAGAGGCCATCGAGGCGGTGTCCACGCGCGGCTCGGGGGCGGGCGTGCGACTGCGCGCGCGGTCGGCGGCCTGCGGGAGGAGCAATGGCGGCGTGCCGGAGGCGGAGGGTGGCGACAGGGCTCATATGTGGAGTCAGGACATGTGTGATTCGTGACGTTTCCGTTCCGCAGCAGCCCCAGCCATCGCTGCCCAGCCCCCACGCTCCGCTCCTTGGCGCTGCCGGCCCCTGCCGCTCCCCGCCGCCCTCACACACAGTTGAACACACAGCCCCCCGCCGCCCTCACCTCGTGGTTGGCTGCCGCCAGCGCCGCGTGGGTCGACACCAGCCGCTGCTCCATCTCGGCCAGCGCGGCCTGCAGCACGGGCAGCACGGGCGGGGGTCGGGGAGTGAGAATGGGGAGTCAGCCGGCGGCGATGGGGCAGAGGCGGACGCATGCGCTGACGGATGATGCAGGTGCCGTCCGGGTTGCGCGCCTTTACCCCCGCCTCCAAGTCGCCGCACCTCGAGGCCGCTGCGCTCCTGGGCCGCCTCCTCCAGCTGCCCCTCCAGCTCTGCCACCTGGGCCTGTGGGGCAGGGAGGGGGCGGAACCACGGCGGCGCCGCACGGGCCGCGTCAGCGCGCGGCGAACGGCTGGATGCGCGCTCAGCAGGGCGGCCCCCCGGCTCTGCGCCCCACCTTAAGGTCCTGCAGCTCCGCCGTTGCGGCCGCCACCTGCTGGTTGGCGGCCGCGCTGGATCCGCTTCTGGCCAGCAGCTGCTCCTCCAGGTCGTCCACCAGGTCCTGGGGAGGGAGGGCATATAATGGAAGTGAGACGTGTGGCGAGGACAGTGAACAAGTCTCATGGCAGGGAGAGGGGCAGACGGGAGCGGAGGTTGCAGGTGGAGATTGGGGTGGTCGCACAGACGGCAGCGTGTGGCCCTGGCCCTCGCGGCCACCAGTTGCCCCAGGCCCCACCAGCACCGGGGCTGCTCTCAGGCCCCCCTGCCACGCCAACCCCCCGTCATCCGCCGCACCTGCAGCCTCGCCGCCTCGTTCGACACCTCCTCCAGCTGCTGCTCTAGTGCCTCATACTCGCGCTTCAGCCGAGCCACCTCGGCCGGGTCCGACGAGCCGCCGGCGGCAGGGGCAGGGGCGGGGGCAGCGGGCGGCTGCTGGGCCGGTGCCGCCTCCGGCAGGGATGGCTGCTTGGCCTCGGGCCCGGCAGAGGCGATGTCCACCAGGAACCCTGGATTGGCCTGCAGGGGCGGGAGAAGTACGGGGCCATGAGGGTGTCGCGCCCAGCCGCACGTGCTTGTATCTGGTGCGGGCACACGGCGTGACGTAACGCACGCCGCCTGCCTAACCGCTGCTGCCTTCCCTGCGGGCCCCAATGGCGCCCCCTGCCCCAACGGCCCCACCTGCGCCATGGCGAGCAGGGCCAGCTGAATCGGCCGCATGCGCTTGGCCTCCATGTTGATGCCGTCGTGCACGCCCAGCTTGCCCTTGCCCCAGCGGGAAGTGGCCTCGGAGGCGGCCACGATGCCGCCGCCCTCCCAGCCGCCAACCTGCGCGCAGCGAGGGAGGCGCAGGGCAGGGCAGCGCGTGCGCGCCGTCAAGGACTGCTTCCGGCTCCGTGGTGGGAGCTCAGGACCGCAGCGCTGCCTCCGCACCCATGGGCCTGGCGCCCGCCCGGGCCGCCAAGCCGCCTCGCGCCGGCCCCACCTTCATAAGGTAGGACGTGGCCCCGTTCATGTTGCCCGCGGGCACAAAGTGCTCCTTCTCGCCCACCGCCTCCACCACGCGGCTGCTGCAGTGCACGCAGCTGGGCGGGCAGGTGGCCGCCAGCATGTGCACCTCGGCGGGCAGCTGGCCCGTGAAGTGCATGACGGGGTGGGTGTGGCCCACCAGCACGCCCTGCGCACGCGGGGTAGGGGCGCGAGCGGAGCAGCGAGGGGGCGGGTGCCGAAGGTCAGGACGAGGGGTGTGCATCGCAGGCGGGCGACCAGTGCAAGAGCAGGGAGGGGATGGCGTGGTGTTGGTAGCCGCGATGTAGACGGGGCGGCTGCGCTAGCGTGGCACTTGGAGCTCCCGCTGAACCAGCTCTGCGCGCCCACAGGCCACGCCGCGCGCCTCACACCCCTGCCCCACCTGCGCGGGCCCCGTGTGTATGCCCACGCTGAGCGCCAGCTTGAGCCGCCTGCTGCCCAGCAGCAGCGAGTCGGCGGCCGCCATCAGCGAGCGCGCCAGGCCCAGGCCGTGCAGCACCTGGTCGCCCACGTTCTCCATGCCTGGGGTTGATTGGTAGGACGGGCGAGCGCGGACACGCGACGGCTCAGTTCGGGGCCGGACAAGGCCTGGCTGTGTGCTGCCCGGGCTGCCCCTGGCTGCCGCCAGCCCGGCCGGAGCGCTCGTCTCGCCGCACCCCGCACCCCCGGGGTCCGTCCTGACCCGCCCCCTGCCACCCCGGCCTGCTCACCGCTGACGATGATCATGTTGTCGTCCAGGCCCTCGAGCAGGAAGCAGCCGTGCTGCTCCAGCAGCGTGTCCATGTCGTGGAACAGCGACGACAGCGCCACCAGCAGGTCGGAGGCGGGCACCAGCGCCAGCAGCTCGGCCAGGTTGGAGATCGACACCTCCAGCAGCGTCAGCTGGTCGTACATCTGGGAGCACAGGGGCGCAGAGGGGCGCGAGGCGGGCAGGGTGGCGACGGTTGCTGCGTAGGGCCACGTAGGGCCACGCACGCAACGGCAGGAACGGGTACGGGTATACGCCCCCCAGCTGGAGCCCCCGCCCCACAGGGCAACATCAGTTCTTGCTGCAAGTGCTGTCGTCCCCACTGCCCACATACCTGCAGCGTCGTGCTGGTGGTGCCGCCCTCGATGCCCCGCACCACACGCGGCGGCAGGCTGGTGAAGCGCGCGGGCCCCGTCAGGAAGGGCGCCAGGTCCAGCGCGCCGCCGCTGCCGCCCCGCAGCAGCACGCGGCCGGGCAGCACCTCGCCCGGGATGGCGCCCGCGATCTCGCCCGCCTGGTACACCGTGTCGCGGAAGCGCAGGTGCGCGGCGATGCGCGCCAGGATCTCCTGCGGGTGGGCCGGGCGAGGGGAAAGCGGAGGTGAGGAGTTGTTAGCACAGGTCCCTGGCCGGGTCCTTCCTCCATGCCGCCCCCTTCCCGCCGCCGCGCTGCTGCCCTCAAGCCGCAGCCGCTGCTTGCCGCACCTGCCGCCCAAAGGGCTTGACCACGTAGTCGTTGCTGCCCGCTGCAAGGCCCTCCACGATGTGCTCCTCCTTGCTCTTGGCCGAGATCATGATGACGGGGATGCACGACAGCGGGTACATTTCGCGCAGCTTGCGGCACACCTGGGGCCGGGGGCGAATGCGGTAAGGGAGGGGGCGGACCGTTGGCGCGTGCCACACCACCTCGCGCCACCGCCGTCGCCTCCATCCCCACCCAGCACGGCACCACTGTTCAGTGCCGCTGAGTGAGGAGGGTCCAAGCCAGCGCGCTGACTGCACCCAGCACGCCTCCCCCTGCCCTTTCCCCAGGCCCCGTGCCCCGGCGCCGCACCTCGTATCCGCTCATGCCCGGCATCATGACGTCCAGCAGGATCACGTCCGGCAGCCGCTCCTCCTCCGACAGCACCTGCAGCGCCTCCTGGCCGTCCATGGCCTGAGGGAGGGGGGGAGCAAAGCAATAAAACAACTGGCCTTGCAAGCTCCGAGAAGCGGCCGAGGAGCCACGGCATTGGAAACATGGGCACGAGCAAGGAGGGAGACGTGCGATGTGCTGCCGGTAGCGACACCCTCACGCGCTGTCTGGCCCCCAGCACTCGTCCAGCTTCGGCTCGACCCGCCCACTCGCCCCTCCCCCTCCCGGCCCCCACCTGCAGGATCTCGTAGCCCACGGGCGCCAGCAGGTTCTGGATGACCAGCTGGTTGACCGGGTCGTCGTCCACGCTGAGCACCCGGATCTTGGCGCCCTTCTCGCGGAAGCTGCTCTTGCGCTTGAGCGCGCCCTGCGGGGTTCGGTCAGGGAGCGGGCGAGGAGAGGGGAAGGCGTCAGGCGAGGGTGCCGTGTGTATGGCCCAGGTGTGGGCTGAGGAAGGCCGGCGGAAGGGGGGTACAAAATAAGTAGAGGTTGCGAGAGGTGGGGGGCATACCCTGCCCGTCCGTGCTCGACCCTGCCGCCTTGCCTTCATCATGACGGCCGCGTTGCTGAGGCTCATGGGGCCGCTAACCTGCGGGGGGCAGCCGCAGCGGGCAGGCCGTTACGGCAGGCTGCGCTCTCCCGCAAGCCGCAAGCCACCACCCCTGTGAGGCAGCCCCTTTGGCCGCGCACATGTAGCTTTCTCCTGGGCACTGCCGCCCCACGCCGCAGGGAGCCGTCGAGGCCCAAGCCCAGCGCCTGGCGACGCTTTGCGACCCGTGTCGTCACCCCGCGGCACTGCGCCCGGCCCTGCACTCCACCCAGCCCTCGTCGCCTCACACGCCACCCTGCCCCTCCGCCCCACCTGCGGCCCCGCTGCGACGCTGCCGGCCGGCGGAGCGCCCGTGCCGCTGCCTTGCTCGCGGCTAGGGCGGCCGTTGCCCGGCGCCGGCGCCTCCGAGCTGACGCCTGCGGCGGACGCACGAGGGCGCGGCAGATGCTCAGCGCCCAGGCACAGGTAGCCCCCACGCAGCCCAGGCTGGCAGCCGCCTGCCGTGCCCGCTCCCTGCCACCCACTCACCACCAGCGCGGTGAGCGCCTTCCTCGCCCGTCGCCGCGCCGCCGCCACCTCCCGCCGCCACTCCGGCCGCCGACATGAGCGTACGCGCCGCCGCCACCAGGCCCGCGTGCGATCCGCTGGCGTGACCGGCGCCCGTGTTGGCGGCGCTGGCGTGACCGCCGCCCCCGGCAGCAGCGGCTGCGCCCGGGCCCAGCGTGCTCTTGCCCGTCTCGCTGGGCGGCTTGGCCTTGGCGGCCATGAGCATCTTGTCGGTGAAGGAGCCGCGGCGCGAGGGCGCTCGGCGGGGCGTGCCGTTGGGGCCGGCGGCAGTGGGGCCCGACGCGCCCGAGGCGCGCAGGTTTGCCAACTGAGCGTGTTCAGCAGGGCCAGCCACAGCCTCAGTCGGCGTCATCTGTGGCTGCCCCTCGTTTGGGTGCTCGGAGTGGATCTGCGGCGGGCCACGGGCAGCGAGAGCAGCAGGGGCCGGTCAGCTCGAGGCCCACCACCGCTGCTAGACCCGACGCTCCCGGGTCCTGCGCCGCTGCCGCCCCACAGAGCGCTGCCAGGCACGCAGCAGCCACTCCCAGCCCATGTCCCAGTCGCAGTCCCAGCTGCCGCACCTTGAGCGTGAAGTAGAAGGTGGTGCCCACGTTCTCCTTGGACTTGACGGTGATGCGGCCGCCGTGCGCCTCCACCAGCTGCTTGACCAGGTTGAGGCCCAGGCCCGTGCCGCCGTACTTGCGCGTCACCGACATGTCCACCTGCGCGGGGTGGCGTCGGGGGGATGAGGTGAGGCCGGGGCCGCGGCGGCACGGGCGCGGATACACGCTCACGGGCAGCCCTCCTCAGCAGTACCGGCCGTTCCCTTCGCTGCCGTACCGCCCCCCGGTCCTCACCCCTCAACGGCCCCCTTGTGACCTGCCTGTTCGAAGGCCAGGAAGATCTGGTCAAACTTGTCCTCGGGTATGCCTATGCCCGTGTCCGTGACCGCCACCTCCACCTCGTCGTCCTTGACGGACGCCGAGATGCCGATGTGGCCGTTGTGTGTGAACTTGCAGCTGTTGCCGATGAGGTTGTGGAAGACCTGGCCGCGGCAGAGGCGCACAGGCGAGCGGTCCGTCGAGGGTGGGCAGTCAGAGTGGGCGTCGCGTCTGTCTTATGCTGCACTGCTGCCTCAAAACCCCTGAACTGTCGCGCACCGGCACCATTACGACCCTTGCCCCTGCCCCCAACCAGGTCACCCTGCCCCGCCGCCCGCCGCCCTCGCACACCTGGATGATGCGGCCCGTGTCTCCCAGCACAAAGGGCACATTGTCGCGCAGTTCGTTGACCATCTTGACGCCGCGCTTGGCCAGCGGCTGGCACAGGTCGATCACGTCATCCACCACGCGCTTCAGGTTGACCTGGAGGTAGCAGGGGAGGGCAGGCGGCCGGGGGCAGCACGGCCGTTGATGCTACAAGGCAGCGGATGGATGCCTGGCAGTCCGCCATTGCACTTCCAGCACGCTGCTGCGACACCTGCCACCTTCCTCGCCTGCCAGCCGCATTCTGCTGGCAGCCGCCGCCAGCCGCTGCCCGCCCCGCTCCCACCTTCTCGTGCTTGATGGTGAGCTTGCCCTTGCGCATGGAGGCCGCGTCCAGGATGTCGTTGATCAGGTTGAGCAGCCGGGCGCCGCTCGTCTTGATGGTGGTGATGGTTTTAAGCGCCTGGGGGCGGTGCGGGGAGGTGCGAGGCACGTGAATAACGCAAGGCGAGGGGCGCGTAAGTACCCCGCGGCGCCGCCTCTGGAATCCGCCATTCCTGGCGGCCCCGGCCCCTAGGCGGCCCACCCCTCAACCCCCCGCCGCTGCCCCTGCGCCCACCTGGTCGTTGACGTCGCCGCACGAGCCCACGAGCAGCGCATCGCTGAGGCCGATGATGCCGTTGAGCGGCGTGCGCAGCTCATGGCTCATGGAGCTCATGAAGCGCTCCTTCTGCTCCACCAGGTCCTTGAGCTCCTGGATCACCTGGATGCTGCGGGGCGGCAGGGCGAGGCGGGCAGCGCGGCAAGCAGACGACGCAGGGAGGGTGTCAGCGCGGCTCGCGCAGCCCCTGCTCTGGTTCCAGCCGCCGTTGCTAGTCCCCCTGCTCTCATCACGCGGGCGCTTTCCACGTGCTTCCCTTCCTCCCTTCTTTGCGCAGCGCCCCCGCCCTCCCCGCGTCACCCCGCCACACCACCGCACCGGTTGCCCTCCTCCACGATGCGCATAGCTATGAGCCGCCGCTGCTCTATGGTGAGGAAGTTGCCGTGCAGCAGCGAGGAGCTGAACATGACCTTGCCCAGGAAGTCGCAGCCGCACCACAGCCACTCCTCCGTGTACACGTCCACCCAGCCCAGCTTGACGACCATCCAGATGATGGGGAACGTGAACCACAGGCCCTGAAGGGAGAGGCCAGGGAGGGCGGATGGGGGCGAGCACGGCGACACAGGGATCAAGGTCACAGGCATGCTGTGACGCTGTCCCACCGGGCAACGGGAGGCGAGGGCAGGTGCGTCCGAGCTTCGCAAGTAACATCATGCCCCAGCAAGACGGGGGAAAGGCCGGTGGCGAAGGCAGGCGGTGGAAGCCCCCACATGCCCCGCCCAATCCGATCCACCCCAAGCGATTTTGCCCCAGGGTACTCTGTAACTTCCGCCCGGCCTGGCCGCAGGCAGTCGCTAGCAGCGGTTTGGGCCTTGGCTGTTGGTGGGCCTGCTTGTCTATGACGCCGCTCCCGCTCCCGTCCGCCGGCCAGCTCTCCCGACGGCCGCGACGCACCACTGCGAACACGCGGAGCACCTCCAAGCTGACGCGGCTGCTATCGTGGCGCGCCTCCGCGATGGAGCTGCGGGTAAGGCGGCATGCAGGGCACGGGCAGGTGTCTGAGCGAGTGCGCCTGGCCCCCGCCGAATCGTGCCGACCAGGCATTGCATGGTGATGGACCCCTGGCTAAGCCGACATCCCAACCCCGGTTACTCGGGTGCGCGCCGGTCGCAACACAAGGACGGTGAGGTGAAGCACCAGCGCCGCAAGCAGCGCCCGTCGTCGTCGCCCTCCCCACGTGGGGGAGCCCCTCACGCCCAGCAGCGCGGCCCCCGGCTACGCTGGCTCTCTATCCGCTCACGCGTGGAACATGGTCCACATGCTGTAGACCACAAACGTAAACAGGACCCACGCCACCAGGTAAAGCACGACTGGAGGAGGGGAAGGGGTGGGGGCCCAACTCACGCATAGAACATACTCCACATGCTGTAGACCACGTAGGTGAACATGGCCCAGGACATAAGGTACAGTACGACTGAACAAGGGACAGGGTCGGGCGAGCAGAGCGATAGGGGTATGATTGCGGCGGGCTGCAGCTGGCTAGAGTAGGGAGACTAGCGGAGCAGCAATTGCCGCAGGGGTACCCTGGCCAAGGCCTCACTGGACAGGAACTTGTTGTACGCCAGGAAGGCCAGGATGCCGAAAGCAATCATCAGCAGGTCCGCAAGCATGACTGAGTAAACCTGTGTTGGAACCGGCAGTCAAGCGTGCGGATCGGCGTTCATATCGCCTGCTGAACGACGGCACACGCAACCCCCGCCCCCGCCGTTGACGTGACACGCAATGCAGCGCACCCAGCCCGCGTGCCTTGAGGCGGCTGAAGTCGGAGATGATGCTGAGCAGGTACACCATGGCTGGCGTGGTGAGCAGCCACATGACCGTGCGGAGCAACTGAAAACCCTGACCCCATGTGTCGCGGACTATGGGGGAGTAGCCCTTCCATGACAAATAGTCGTTGAAGCCGGCCAGAAAGTTGATGTAGCACGCCAGGAGCGCGAGCTGAAACTTTGCGCTCTCACGCTCAAAGAGGAGGGTAATGAAATTAAGACCAAAGGCCGTGGCGAACGCGATCATGGGCCATGTGTACGCCTTGGGGTCGGTCTACGTGGAGCAGGGGAGGGAGAGCTCAGCTGCAGAACGTCGAAACGGGCGCGCATCCATCCTCGAGCGCACCTCGGCGTGGAACTTTGCTGAAAGCTCAGGGTCCGAGATGCCGGAAGTGCATAGCAGATAAGCCGCAAGAAGATACAGAAGCACTCCAAAGCTGCGCGCATATAAGCAGCGGTGGGGAGCATTTAACGCAGGGCCGATGCCCCCAGGATGACTCGACCCTCGTCACTGGTAACCGCCCAGGTCTCCTCTTCGACCTCTCCGCTGAGCCTACGAAACGTACCCGGCGATAGCAACGGAGAACGAGACCCGAGCGCGCCGCTCCACTGCCTTCTGGAATGCCTGGGCATCCGTATCTCGTTGATTTGACTCTATAGCATCAATCCTATCCTGAAGGTGAGAAGGCAGCGTGCTAGGGCCGCCCCCAGCCTTCCCATGCCCCATTGTGTAGCGTTTCTAGCGTTGTGGCATCTCCAAAGTCCTGCTATGTAGTGGAAGAGGGGTATGGTCAAAGTGGAGTAGTACGCGAAACGCGTTCGGCTCGTCGTGGATGGCAAAATTTTCTGATTTTGTCGCAGTGTGTAAGGACCTTGCCCCTTGCGCACTACATTAGGTATCTACTTGTAGCTATTGCTGGAGCGATGACGGCAGTCACTATGTTGCGCTCGCGCCCGGCCACTTGCCGCGCCACCAGCAACACCAGCCGCGCAGGCGCGCCTCGCAGAGGAGCAGTAATGGTTGTGCGTGCACAGGTCAGCAGGGGGTGCGTTGGTGTTGATGTTGCAATGGCGACAACGATGCATCCGCTCCGCCTCGCCGTGTCTCATGCTGGTCCCTCAGGCCGCCGATGCGCCTAACCCTAACATCTGCAGCACGTGTGGCGTGGACAAGAGCAAGATGCCTGGCGGGTAAGGCCGGGTTCCCGTGGACCGTCGGCGGTGAGGCTGCGGCCTGTGGCGCTCCGTGCACGGTCGACGGACGTTGTCGCGTGGGCCCCAAGGACGGGTCCCCAGAAGGCCCACGGCCGGACCTACCAACAATGAGAAGCACCATATTCAGGGGACAGCTGCGCAAAGCAGCTGCTGCCGCGCCGCTGACGACGGCGGCTTGATGCTTGATGCCTGTGCTGGCGCTGGGGGCCCTTTCCCCAGGTGTGACGGCGCGGGGCGCGTGATCGGTGGCATGGGCGCTCTTCCCGGCTTCGGCTGGTGGCCCATCAAGGCCTACAAGCCCTGCCCCGCGCTGAACGAGGCCGGGATCGAGTACACCAGGTGCGGTGGGCTGTGCGGCTTGCCACACGAGCCTGCCTTCTGACGGCGAAGGGAGAGCTGGAGGGCCCTGCCGTCTCACTGGAGGGGCCAGCCGCTCGCTAAAGATGCTTGCCTGCCCGGGACTTGTACGGGCAGCCTGATGGCGTACATCGTCGGCTGGCGCCACGCAGACATGGGGCAGGTGTGAATGATCGGAACCGCCACAGCTGATGTTTCCCCCTCGCCTTTTGGTGTGCGCAGGAAGGGCCAGGGCACGAACGAGGTGCTGTTTGGTGAGTAGCGGCTCCGGCGCATCCGTTGGCTCCGTTGCTGCCTGCACACACCGCTGCACGGCCGCTGTGGGTGGCGTGGCCCGTGTTGGCTCGAGCGGCGGTCTTACGACGGCTGGCGCCGGCCAACCTCGTGTGTGGTCTCTGCCCCGTCCCCGCAGGCGGTGTCAGCCTGGGGCCACAGGGCGCACAGAGCCTGGACGAGATCAAGCGGCAGGCGGACAAGGGCATCTCCATCAAGTAGAGGGACCAGCGGCCACCAGCAGGGGGCGGCGGGGCGGGGATGGCGACATGGGCTGTGGAGGGAGAAGGGGTTGGGGGGATGCCGGGAAGGATGGGATGTCGAAGCCGGACCATGGCGCGCAGTGGAGAGTGTTTGCTTTAGTGGCTTGGCCGGGGGCCGCAGGGCAGCGTGTGTGTGATATCACAGGCCCGGAACAGCTGCGCGGGACAGGCAGGCCGGAGGGCGCAGGAGCTAGCGAGTGTGGCGCGGCGAGGAGAGGGTGTGGCCGGGGAGAGCGATTGCGGGACTGCAGCGGCGGGAAGCTGCTCGATGAGCGGATGAGACGACACTGGCCCAGGGCCACGTGCGCGCAGGTTGCAGAGGCGGCAGAAATCTTGCCGCATGTAAAAGCCACGAACTGTGTGTACAGCGTGCGGGAGCCCCTTGATCAGCTGCACTTCGCTGCAACTGCGGACGCACTATGCCTGGTGGAGTCTTACACCTGCCACCCATGCCTCGCTCCTGCTGTCGGCCTGGTTCCCCAGCAGCAGTCGGTGCAGGTCAGCGCCACGGCTACCTGGCCAGCTGCCCAAGGAACCTGCGCCGCTGGCCCCGGTCGTTGCTCGGTCTGCACGCAGCGACAGCGCCCCCACAGGTTTTGCCACCAGCAGGAGGCCACCGGGGAGTGCGGGCGCTAGCTGAGGGCCGAGAGCCCATTCTGACTGGGCGGGTCGTGGGCCCGAGAGCCTCGTCGTGCCGCCCTATACCAATGCGCACAATGGCACCTGCAGCGGCCACGGGTTTCCAAACGGGGCCAGGAGCCCACGACGCGTCGTGACAGCGGCGGCGCCCAGCGCATTGCTACTGTTGCATTAGCCTGCAACAGTTTGCTGAATTGCTACGGTACCGCCCCGCCAGCCCTGCCTCTTCTACGCAGCCAACTCCTGCCAAGCCCATAGCTCGCCCACAATCTGGTATGGCAGTAACAGCAGCCTGCTCGCCGCTCGTGTCCCCGTCTGGCCGCAGACCATGAACCGGCAGCAGCCAACACCGCGACGGCAGCGCTTGCCGCCGAGCGGGCGGACGTCAAGCACCACGCCGGCCCCTGCCTGAGTCTACCATGAGGGCCGTGCCGCCGACCCCGGCCCTGCGGCGACGCCGCCGGTGTGAGATGCCCTCCAGCCTCGGCCCAAACATAGCTCAGTTATTGGCAGCGCCTTTGGCATGGCTAGGTGCTAAGCTGCATTGCTGGTGAAGTTAACTAAGCGGCCTACACAATTGGTCTTGCATAGACACCCTGTTGCAACCCCACGCACTCGCTCGGCGGAGTGACGGGGTATCACATGTCGGCCATCACTGCGACCGCATCATCCAGCGCTACCTCAATCATGTCCGGCCGTACTGGCGGCCTACACATATCCAGCCTGCGCAACGGCCCAACCCCATCCCGCGCGTTCCTTTCTTTCCTGCTTACAGCCCCAAAATTCTTGCTGCTATCCATACACCCGGCGGGCCAAATCCTTGCACCGCGGCCACCCTACGTATCCTTGCCCTGCCGCTGCCGCGCCAGCAGAGCCGCGTCCGCCTCCAGAAACGTGTAGAACACGGGCGTCAGCGGCACCGTGGCCACGTGCCAGGCCGCGTGCGCGTCCAGCAGCCCCGCCAGCGGCGGAAAGTCGAGCACCTCGAGCAGCATCGCGCCGTTGGCGGCGGCCAGGAAGCCGTACATGGTACGGCGGCCGGGGTGCCGTGTGGCGCCGACCCACATCGCCCACAGCGCGCCGGTGGCCAGCCCCACCGCCACGCACACGGCCACGTTGCGGCCGTAGTCCCACTTGACGAGCAGCATGTGGCGCAGGTGCAGCGTCAGGCCGGCGGCGACGGCGGCCGCTGCCGCCAGGCTGCCGAGCCGCCGCCGGCGGGAGCGGCCCCATGTGATGCGCAGCACCGCGGCCGCAAGGCCCGCGAACACGAGCGCGATGGCGGACAGGTAGTCCAGGCGCTCGGTGGTGCGGGTGTCGCGGCAGTGGAAGAGCGCGCTCCACAGCCAGGCGTTCATGTGGAGGCCGGCGTAGGCGGTCCACAGGCCCAGGAAGGGGTAGCCGCCGCCAGGACCGGGCTTGGGCGCTAGCGATGCAGCCGGCGGGGCGTGTCCGAGCGCGGGGCCGCCGCGGACGACCCGGTGTAGCCTCGCCAGGCAAGCGACGTGTGCGGCCAGGTTGGCAAGGGAGGCGAGCATGGAGAGCAGCTCCTGCATGCCCAGCACCCGCGTGAAGGGCCACTTGCCGTAGTACTTCTCCACGACGGCAGCCAGGCTGCCGGAGCCGCTACTGGCGCCTGCGCCGGAGCTCTGCCGCGCTGCGTCCGCGGCGGAGCGCTTGGCTGCCTCCACTGCTTGCATGCAGTGGTACCTGGTAGGGAGCAGGCACACAGCGGGCGTACGGAGCGACGATGTGGCGTACGGTAAGCTGCAGCCGCTCGGGAGTGAGGTGATGTAGGCAAGGGCTCTGCCCGCGCACCGCCTAGCGGACACCGCGCAACACCCTTGCAGACGAAGACGGCTCTTGCAGCGCATGTGCCAGGACGGCTTACTTGCAGTCGTCAGTGCAGCTCCAGCGAAAGAGCTGTAGTGGCAGGGGCACATCGGCAGACGGTGCCGCTGCCGTTAGCTTGCCGCCGCAGGTGCTGGGGCAAACGGGAGGCGCCGCCTGCGCAGGCCGCGGGCAAGGCACATTGTTGTTCGTCATGCTGGCCCGTTCACTTGCTGCTAGCTTATGTCGCACCTTCGGCGGCTCCTCGCCAAGCAAGTGTACGCATCCAGTGTCAATGCATTGTTGGAGACACGCCTGGAAGACCCAGGATCTGTCGCCACTGCTGCCGTGGCAGGGGCGCGCAGCCTGGAACGCCAACGCCAGCGCCAGGACAGCGGCGGGCCTCGCCAGCCGACACGTGGCGGGCACACCACCGGACATCGGCACCAACACGTGCAGGCCACCTCCAGAGGCTGTGCTCGCCGCCTCCGGGGGCTAGCTTGCGGCGCAGGATGGTATCAGGCCATGAAGCACGGCCAGTCCAAGAGGCAGCAGAGGATGCGTCAGCTCGACAACAATGCTTTCTGATGTAATGCTATAGTATTATAGCAGGACGCGCATGGCTGCGTTGAGCGTGACAGGTGGTCGTTCGCGATGTAGACTGGTGAATTTCGGAACTGCGATGCAATTCACTTCTTGAGTATCAACCCGTTGCTCAGTAAACGCTATGGCCGAAGGCATGGCTCCATCCGGCTTGGGATCCAAGGTCAACGGTTGACTTCAGCGCTTCCTGCAGTCGCTGAGACGCACGTCGGTTACTGCAACCTACTTTCATAGCTCATAAACGCGAATGTACTGACGATATGACTGCGTTCGTGTGCGTCGCCAGGCGCCCTAGAACGGATTGCTCGCTTGCTCACCGATAGACAGACAGAATGCTGCGCTACACGCTTCCTGTGCCCGTGACCGTCGCTGGCGCGCAGGGCCGGATATGGCCCACGAAGGCGCCCAGTACGGGGCCCAGCAGCGTCGTCGCTGTGCTCCAAGTGCCCGCCAGCAAGTACTCGGAGGCCGTGAGGTCTCCGGACTTGTCCGCAGTGGCTCTGGACTCGAGGGCGGACACCCTGCTCACCGTTGATACACGGCAAGCCCGGGCCCGTGCTCAGGGCGGCACGGCTGGCATCAGGCTACCGGGGGCCTCGTCGTGGCGGCGGGTTGCCAAGCACCGTTGGCGATGGCAGAGCCTCAGCCAACCTGCGCCTCAGCCTCAAGGGCCTTAGCAACCTACAGCAGCAGCTGTCACGTCAATGGGCCTCCGCTCGCTCCCCATACGCTGCTGCAGGGGTCAGGTGTACGTGTTCAACATCCGGCAGAACCGCTACGCCTGCATCGACCGCGTGGGCTGCGCGGGCACGGCCGCGCTGGTGCACGGGCCGCGGCTCGTATTCGTGGCGTTCGCGGACGCCACCATCCGGTGCTACGACGCCTCCAAGGGCACCGTGGTGGGCGTCCTGCGAGAGCACCGCAGGTGCGGGCCGCCGGGAGCTGGGCCTGCAAGCTGAGGGATGGGAGCAAGCCAGGTGGCCTGCTGGTTGACCAGGTCCGTGACATGGCCCGCCACTGCCGCGCAGTCCGGTGCGCCACCTGGCCGTCAACCGTGACCTGGACGAGCTGCTGAGCACCTCGGCGGACGGGGTGCTGGTGTGGGACGTCAAGAAGCTGCGGCGCAAGCGGGTTCTGGGCAGCGGCCCCTACGGCGCGCTGCAGGCCAGCTACACGCCGGATGGGGCGGCCGTCGTGACCCACTTCAAGGTGCGCGACCAAGCACCGCGCTGCCAGCCGCGAATGGACCAGTCCAACCAGCCCCTTGGCCCTTCGCTCTCTCCCCCCGCATCCTCCCCAGGACGGCAGCTTCTGGGTGTGGGCCGCCGGCAGCTTTGCGCTGGTGCGCTCCTTCACGCTGCCCGCGGCGCCCAGCCTGCGCCCCGCGCAGGCCGCCTTCGCGCTCAGCCCTGACGGCCAGCTGCTGCTGTCGCTGGGCCCCGGCCTGCCCGTGCTGCTGGTCTACAGCCTGGTCACGGGGGAGCTGCTGCACGCGGTGGGCCTGCCGGGGCCGCCGTCGCCCTTGGATGTGGCCACTGCCGCAGCCGCGGGGGCTGGCGCAGAGCAGGCCGCTGCCGCAGCCGCCGCCGCGGAGGCGGCAGCAGGCGGTGCGGCGCTGCCGGCGGCAGGCGAGCTGGAAGGCCCTGCGGCGGCGGCCGCGCTGGCGGCCACGCTGCCGATGGGCGTGGGCGGGGTGGAGGCTCGTTTCCTGCCGGACGGCGTCACGGCCGCGGTGCTGCTGACGGACGGCAGCGTGGCGTTCGTGGATGTGGTGCGGTGTACGGCGGTGGGCACTGTGCCGTACGCCTTCCCCAACCGCACCGACTGCCGTATGAGCATGGACGAGCGGGGCGACCACCTGGCGCTGCTGGCCAACGGCAAGGTGCGGTGGGCAAGGCCGGGCCTTGGGTCGCAGCTCGGCTAGGGCAAGAGGCACGGGACGAGGCGCCGGTCCCGCCGCACCTGTGCAAGGTCGCGGCGCGAGCTGTGATGTGGCCTCTGGGTACCTGCAGTTCTGCGAGCATGTGCCGCCAGCTGGTGTCTACGTGGCCCGATCCGCAGGTGCTCCTGTATGACCTGGCGGGGCCGCGGGCCAGCCTGCAGCCGCCCAGGCCGCTGCCGCGGCTGCTGCCGGTGCAGTTGCCGGACCTGGCGGCGGCAGTGGGCATGCAGCATCTGAGGAGCCAGCAGCAGGCTGCGGCCGCGGCTGCTGCAGCGGCCCAGGAGCAGCGGCAGGAGCGCGACCAGGACGCTCAGGCAGAGGTGCGGCTGGGTAATGAGTGTGGCTGCATGTGGGTCGGGGCGCGTGGACAGACCACTTCACAGCGCTGTACCATCACAGGGAAGCCAGACAACTGGCATTGTATGATCAAGCCCCGGGCGCATTCGCAGGCCTCGTTCGGCGCCGGCATGCTGGAGGGCTGGGGGGCAGCGGACGGCCTCAGGCCGATGGCGGCGCCCGCCGACACGCAGCCCACCCAGGACAAGCGGCCCGCGGTGCGGCGAGCTCCCCTCGCGTCCGCCGCTGCGCCGCCCGCCGCCGCCGCCCGCGGCCGCGCTGTGGCAGCGGCCCGCTCTCCCGGCAACCGAGGAGCCGGTGTGGGCGTCAACAAGCGCAAGCCGGGCGCCGTGGCCGCAGCAGCTGCCGCGGGCCCGCGGCCGCGGTCCAAGGCGCCCGGCTACGCCCCCGGTGGGGCCCCTGCCACCTCAGTGGTGCCAGGTGGCGGCGCCGCGGCGGCGGCCTACCTGGCCGCCGCGCCAGCCGCCGACCCGGCGGCCGTGTCGCTCAACCGGGCCCGCCTGGAGGCGCTGCTGGAGGCGTTTGGCGAGTACCCCGCCAAGTACCGCTTGCTCATCTGGTGCGGCTGGGGCGTTGTTGGCGGAGGCTCGATGCCGCGCTGCCATGTCCAGCCAGCACCGCCTACACCCCGTCGCCCCTTCCTTCCGGCCGCCCCTCGCCCCCGCCCGCCCACCACCCCCAGGGACTTCCTGCTGCAGCTGCCCCACAACACCTCGGCCTTCGCCTCGCTGGCGGGCCTGGGCTTGCACGACACCTACCGCGGGCTGGAGGGCCGCCTGCCGCTGGCCAACAGAGCGCTGGCGCAGCGCCTAGCCGCCACCCTGTCGCAGCTGGCGCACTGGTGCCCCGTGTTCGGTGAGCTCGCCTGGCAGGGCCAACAACCTTGGGTCGAAGCGCAGGGCGAATGCAGCGTCGCTGGTGCTCGGGTCGTAGATTTCGTCTGCGCTCCACACCCGACTTTCCCCGTGCGCTGCAGCCGAGTCATCCTTCCTGCCGGACATCGTGTTCCCTTTTGTCAAGCTCTTCGCCTCGGCGCCCTCGCCCTACGCGTCCGCGCCCGGCGGCACCGCCTCCGCCGCGGCGCTGGACGAGCGCTGCTTCGAGACGCTGGCCACGCTGCTGAGCGGCGGCTGGATGCGCGGCTGGTGGGAGCGCTTCCCGCACCCGCCGCTGGGGCTGCTGGCCAGGCTGCAGGTTCGTGTGCCGCGCCGGGCAGCTGTGCGGTGCGCCGGGCAGCGTGCAGGGCAGCCGCGCTCCTACTGCCATCCCAGCCGCAGCAGCGAATGCCCCGCATGGCACCCTATCGTGCCGCTGGGCACATGCGGCTGTACTCTCCACGTCCCTAGCCTCCTTTCCTCTCCTCCTCCCCACCACCACCAGGATCTGCTGGCGCTGCACGACGCCCCCCTGGCCGCCCACTTTGGCAGCGCCTACCGCGGCGGCCTGGCGGGCGTGGTGTGGCCGCACCTAGCCACCCTGTGGACCGAGCTGCTGAGCAGGGCGGACTGGCTCAAGGTGGGCGGGGCAGGAGGTTGCGGGCGGGTGGCTGGGTGGATGCGCAGCGCCGCGCGCAGCCGACCGACTGCAGGAGGGCCGGCGGGCATGCGTCGACGGGTGGCTTCCGTAATATGGACACATGGCGCTAGCGCCCCCAGCCTGCTGCCATGCCGCTCCCCGCCGCAGCTGTGGGACCACTGCATCACGCTGGGACCGGGTGAGCCGGGTGTGAGGACCGGCACCTCGAGTACCCGGGGCTGACCTGATGCAGTCGCCCCTTCCACGTTGTGTCGGACGCGATCACCCCGCTGTCTTCATCCCGCCCTCCTCCTCCTCTTCCCTGGCAGACCTGCTCTACTTCTTCATCGTGGCCTACCTCATATCGCACCGCGGGCCCCTCATGGCACTGGACACCGACCACAAGCTGGCCAACTGGCTGGCGGGGCCGCCGCCGCTGGACATGGCCAAGGTAGGCCGGCGGGGCGCTGGGGCCGTGAGCAGGACTCCAACGGGTGGTGCCTAGGGGCCTGGGGCCGCGGGCGCTTGCTGAGGCTGGGCATGGTGCACGCGTGCACCTGCTCAGCCATGCTACCCCTGTGCCTTGCGACCCCGCAGGTGCTGCACACGGCCCGCCTGCTGCGGCAGCGCACGCCGCCCGAGCTGCTGCCGGTGCCGCCCGAGTGGCAGCCGCTGCCGGCTGGGGTGTCGTACGCAGAGTTCAATGATTTCCCGCAAGGTGCCGGGGCCCGGGCCGCTCCCCCAGCCCCGCAAGCTGTGACCGCAGCAGCCTCCTGCGTCCTCGCCGCCTTGTCTCTTCTCGCAAGCGCCCTGCGCTCATCACAGCGCGCCCTGGCTGCCCCTGCCCTTGACCACTGAACCCTGTCCCCGCCCCTGTGCCCTGCATCACCCCAGGCGCCGTGGAGCTGTTCACGGCGGACCGCGCCCGCATCCGTGAGGCCGAGGACGCCATCATGCGGCGGCGGGCGGTGGTGTCGGAGCTGGAGCTGCGCACACGGGCGGTGGCGCTGCAGGTGGGATTCCGTCCGGTCGCCGCTGCTCGCAGCCGAGGCCATGCCGGGCCCTTAGCCCTACACTTTCACGGCACAAAGTTTCGTGTTGCTGGAACCAGCTGCTCAATCCCCAAGCACCCCACCCCTCGCACCTTCCGCACCCGCCCAGGCCGCGTCCCTGTCCAGCGAGCGGCAGCAGCTGGCCGCGCTGGAGGCGGAGCGGCGCTCGCTGCTGCGGGCGGTGGAGTCGGACACGGCCGCGGAGCTGGCCCGGCTCGACGACCGCGCCAAGGAGGAGAAGCTCAAGCAGATCGGGGCGGTGGAGCGAGCGTACCAGGTGCGGAGATAAATGATGGCGGGTGCAGTACCATGCAGGCACGGCGGGTGAGCCGCTGTGCAAGCTGGTTGAGGGCCACTCACGGCGGTAGACTGGCGGTTGACTAGTGTCTGTCTCTGCCTATTCCTCCTGCGGCCCGCCTTCTCAGGCCAACCTGCTCGAGGTGCGAGCCACGTGGCAGCGCGAGCTGGAGGAGGCGCGCGCCGAGCTGGCCCACAAGCGCGCGCTGGCGGGACAGCAGATCCGCAGCAGGGAGGAGGACCAGGCCATCCAGGTGCGGGCTGGGCTGGGGGCGGGTGCGGTGCGGGTGCAGGACGAGGTGCGGGGCTGCTGTCGCGCCTCGGCAGGCTACGGCAGGGCGTACGGTGCGGCGGGCGCGCAAGGTGCCCGGTGCGGCATCGTGCAGACCAATGCAGCCGTCGCACGCTGGCGCAGGTGCTGGAGTTCCGCTCGCAGCAGCGCATGTGGGAGATGGAGGAGGACGTGCGGCGGGGCGCGCTGTCGTCGGCGGTGCGGGACGAGGTGGCTGCGCAGCAGCTGGCGGCCGACGCCAAGCAGCGCGCCAAGATGCGGGAGTGGGAGGCAGGTGCGCGCCGGGGCGGCGGCACGGGGCCGGTGGCTGCAGCGGACAGCGGGCGCCAGCTGCGGCCTGTGAGCTTTTAGCGCACACCTGCGCCGCCCCACCTGCCTCGTGTTGCCCGCGGCCCCAGAGGAGGAGGCCCGCAGGGTGCGGCACCATGCGGAGGCGCAGCGGCGCGCTGCGCTGGCGCTGGCGGCCGAGGAGGGCGCGGCGCGGCACGCAGCGGCTCGCGAGGCGCTGGCCGCAGGCCTGGCTATGGAGGACGAGCTGATCAAGGTGGGCGAGGGCGGCAGGCGGCTGCGGGGGAGGAGGACAGGAGCTTCCGTTGAGCGGAGAGGCTAGGCTGGCGTGGAGGTGGGGCAGGGCGGCGGCGTGGTCTGGCACCGATGTGTGGCCCCCTCCACCACCCTGCTTCGCTCCGCCCCTACCTCCCCAGCTGGACGGCGAGAAGCGCGTGCAGCGGCTGGCCGAGGACGCGGCGCTCGCCACAGGCCAGGCGGCCGCGGCCGAGGAGGCCCGGGCGACGGCACGCGCGGCCGCGGAGCGCGAGGCGGTGCGGCTGCGCGCGGCCTCGGACGTGGCGTGGTACGAGGCGGAGGCGCTGCGGCGGGATGCGCTGCTGGAGCAGGAGCGGCGCGCCATGGTGGTGCGCGTCGAGGGGCTGGC